>APFE030294283.1:36673-60790 GCA_000404065.3 Pinus taeda | reverse complement strand
AAGTGTCAAGGGACCATAAATACGCATGATAGTTTGTTGTTTTGCAGTTAATCAGTTGTACGAGTAGGCTATCTTAGAAATCTCTATAAATAGCTGCATCTGTGTACACTCATTAGACTGTTATCAGTTGTAATTTATGAACCTGTGTTAAATTTAAGAGCATTGTGAACTCTGTGTTTTTAGTGCTATCCTAGCACTCTGTTTTGTACACTTTCTGCAAATGGAGGAATAGACATAGCATTGTTTTGAAGTTTCCAGATCTTTAAGTTTTCTTGTGGCTGAATGGAAAGAGGGCCCCTGCTCATTTCTGCTGCTGTAAAGTATTTTATGTGCAGTATCTCTTTATTTGCCTATTCATTTCCTTAAGCATGTATAGTTTCATTTACTTGTTTTCCTTTCTTTCAAGCTGATCAGTGTTATTTCTTTGCAGGTTTCTTTTAGCCCGGGATTTATTTTCATGTGTGTATTTGCTTTAATGTCTAATGGTAGTTGCAGTTGGCTTGTTCATAATGCTGCCCTCTTTACTCTATTTTTCTAGACTAGTTTTAGTGTAGTTTTACAAGTTGGATGCTAACTAATTTATGTTATCTTTATCATGAATGGCTTATTTTTCAAGAGAACAGAACATTGATTAATTACAGCTTGTATTTGAGTAGACTTGGCTTGTGATACTAACACTTTTTCCACTTGTTACACATAATCACATATGTAGGAAGCAGTATGTTGGAAAAGGCTTAGTAGTGTTACAATTTGTCAAATAGAGTAGATTAGAGTTTTTATCAATTCTTGGATTTTTCTTCAGCTACCTTCTAATCGTGTTTTATGAAATACTATGCGGTAGAAGCAGGGAGTTAGAAGGAGATCATCACTAACAACAATCCTTGAAGTGATTTTCTTATTTCTTTTATTTGCAGTAGTATGGATAGAGACTAATGCCATTGGATTGTGGTCATTTACTTTCAAGTCATTTTGATTTATTCATTATTTTCAAGTTCTTTTCTTTTACAAATTCAGCAAGCAATTAGAAATCACCATCACACACACTTTCACTCATCTAGAGATCACCTTCACACACTTGCACTCATTTGTCTATAATCATCATTCCATTTTAGGAAGATAAGTTAATCATAAACAACCCCCCTAAACAAAAAAAGCTCTAAGAAAGTTACTTAAGTACATATAGTACACCCTCACTTCATCAGCTTACGAGCCCCGGGTTGACAATTAATACTAGCAATTTAGATAACAATAAATTGACTAAACAGAGATCTACAAATCTACATATTTGTATAGCAATAGAGAGAAACACAGATCCACCAGATCATTGAAGCCAATTGAAGCCAGGATATCAAACCTTAGATCTGAACCAAGGATGCTCTCATCAAAATTGTTTGCGTGCATCTGAAACACCCTGGACACTCTCTCGGACACTTTGTGAGAGTGATTGTGACCGCTCAATTTTGTTAAGAAAGAATTTGTGCATGTGTATGGGGTGAAATACACCAGAAACCCTTGGATGCTCCCTTATTGTTGATGTGTGTGCGCTCAGGATGGCTTGGATGCTCTCTGGGACACTTCATGTGAGCGTCCAAGGACCAATGCAACCCAATCTAACTTCAAACCCTTGGAGGCTCTCATAAGAAAGTAAGCCAACGTCTAGGGCTCTCTCGAAATTGTCTTGTCCACTATGTTCCAGCATCCAGGGACTAAAATTCCATGTTGTGTGCTAGTGTTGATAACCCAAAAAACCCTAATTCATAGTGAACCTCTCGTTGGTGATTTCGAACTATGTGTGAACTCCTTCTGTCGAACTTGTGTGAACCAAGACAAAAGAGAAGAATAGAAAAATGACTTGATCAATGTGATGAAATGGACTTGAGTTTGCTTCTATTTGTAGGATTTCTTCAAGGTTTACTTGGGGTTAAGATTGACCCAAGAAGTCACCCATGTGGTTAGGGCTGATCCATTCCATTATGTATGTATGAATAAAATAATTCAAAACTTAGCTTCCGCTTAACCAAATTTGGTGATCTTTAGGTCGATTTTGGTCCTCTCCAAAAGAGAAATTTGATGCAAATATCATCTCAGGCATCTGAGTTGTTCAATGAGGAATTTTAGTTTCAAAAATTAACATTGGGAAATATAACTTGTTGTATGAGTTTACGACAACCACGAAGTTATTTGTCTTGCTCTACTTGCTTACTGCAACCATGATAGCTTCATTTTACCTAGTTTTCTTTGGAAAACATGTGATAAAATCCATGGAAATTACCTCCCACTTCCATTCCAGAATGGTTATTGGCTATCAAAATCTGAGTGGATACTTAAATTCTATTTTTACCTACTAGCACTCTAAACATTTAGCCATGTATCTGGCCACATCCCTCTTCATACATGGTGAATAATATGAATTTTTCATGGCTATTAGCATATTTTCATAACTTGGATGACTAGAATATGGTCTTTTATGAAATTCATTTACTAGGAGCTTCTTCAAGTCATTCTCACAAGGCATATATACCTTGTTTTTAAATATTAATAGCCCATCCTTAGAGAGAGAGAGAGAAATTCTTACTTATCACTCCTTATAGATCTTGTTGCAAATCTTCTTTTATTTGTTGGTATCACTTGTCTTATTCCTTGGATACTTTAATCATTTCTTGAATATTAGTTACATATGAAATCACATATGTTATATGTAATACTTTTGACCTCTTGTTGAGTGTCGCTTAGAAACCTTATTCTCTTTTCCCTTTAAATATTTAATTTCAAAGACAAATTCGCTAATTAAAGCTAACCCAATAGCATCTCGGGAAACTTAGGTTGGTCAAATAAATACTTCATCCCTGTTTGATATGTCATCAATGTGAATTTTCTTCCAAAGAGATAGTGCATCCATGCCTTCAATGCATGAATAATTGTTGGTAATTCTAAATCATGAGTCATATAGTTTTTCTCGCGTTCATTCAACTTTCTATATTCATAATAGACCATTTGGCCCTTCTGCATCAATATTCCATCCACTCCTTATTTACAAGCATTTTTTCATACTGCAAATACTAGTAGAAACCAAGACACTATTTGGGGGGTGAATTAGTAGTGTAACAAAATTATACAACTATTGCCAAATTAAACTTTTCAATCTATTTTACAATCATTCATGTAAGCAACATCATAAATAAATCATGTCAAACACATAACAAATAAATCATTATCATACACATATGCAACATATAAAGACATTAGTCTTCTTATTTATTCTTTTTTCAAACACATGCTATAACTTGTTATTACATCACAACCTGCAAGCTTCTACTTGTCGGTTTCTCAGGTTGCCACATGAAGGAAGCTACCACTTTCCAATTTATCATATATGACTTAAAAAGGAGATACTACCCCTTATTTATCAGCTATCATGGAAAGGAGATACCACCTGTGATTTATCATCTACCACTGAAAGGAGATACTAACCCTGATTTATCAACTACCACTTAAAGGAGCTACTACCCCTCATTTTTTTACGAGAATCCACTATCATGAAGCGCAGACTAGTTTCCAAACATTTTATCAACTTACAAGAAGCACCTACTCCTAGATTTTGCAAGAACACACATATCAAGGCTCCCACCCCAAATATATTCTTTAGACATTTACTCAGATAGAAGCATCTACTCCCTAAAGTGAAAGCACCCACTTGTTGTCCATGTTTTTTTTCCCCTTTGGAAAAAATGTAATTTTCATTGATATATAAAAATTACATGTTGTATATGTTGTAAGAGGTAGTGTCGTCAGTTTCAAAAACAAATCCAAAAATTTGATGCCTTTATCTACAGAAGGAGGCACCCTTTTCTGTTATAATCATCATATTGTTTTTACCAAAAAAACAGTAGCATAGAAAGGCTAATAGTTATATAACCTGTCCATAGTTCTTGCTGGAAGCTGAAACATAAATAAAAACATATGGATATTTATAGGTGGTAAGAAAAAAATTCCATGATCTAAGCTCCCTGTGAGCTTGTTGTAGCATTCATGTCCATGAAGAACTGGTGGTAGTACTGGTAGTAATTTCCTTCTCTGTGTTCTTGGATCATCCAAGTGTCAGATGGCCTGTGCGCAACTTCTTTGGATAATATGTTAGCATTTGCATTTCACTCCCTGAAAATGTGATGACATGTAAATGAGTCAAAAGCAGTAATAAGACGGTGGGCCTCTTCCAGAATGTGTAACAGAATGTATGCTGAGCATCTAGATTTTTTTTTATCCAATCACAAACAATTTTTGAGTCACTAAAGAGTTGAAGGTCTCGGCATTGGATTTGCAGAGAATGTTGGATGAGGAATTTGGTAGAGGATAGCTCTACGAAATTATTAGTACCCCCCCCTAAACCCATATGTATATGGAGGGAATGAGAATTGGAGAAGTTAAGTATGGCCTCTCCCCCACATCCGTCCTCTTAGGCAGACCCGTCAAAGTAAGCCCATGGCTTTGAATGATATATGGATTCGGGAATGATGGTTCCGGTTCAGGTTTTCTTCTCGTCATCGGGTATGATGGAATAGTCAGAGATGATACGAGATGTAATGGAGGGCCAGTGCGACATGGAGTTTTGGAATATCAGGTTGTTGCGGGCTATCCACAGTCCCCAACATATCAGTAAAGGAAAATTTGTGAGTTTTTATGGGCAGACGCTTATCCACCAATTTGACCAAGCTTCCTTCATAGGAGTGCCATGTCACCTTGTCGAGAAAGAAATCATTGTTGAGATCGATTTCCATAGCTCTCGGGCAGCCAGACATTCAATAAAAATATGAGTGGTAGATTCATTGTTGCATTTACATAGGTGACACCAGAAGGGACCATGATGAGCTCACTTGAGTAGATTATCTCCTATGGGGATTTTTTTCTTTAGAATAGTCCACATGAGAAGTCTGCTCCTGGGGGGGGGGGGGTTTTTAGCTTCCATAGATGCTTCCACCATGACTCTAGGACTTGTGGGATATGATCATCAACAAGTACTAGATATCCCTCCTTAGGTGTGTATTTTCCTGTTTTTGAAAGTGCCTATATGACTTCATCTTTATCCTCACCAATCCTGATATGTGCCTCAGTGAGGGCCCTGATGAATGTATTCCATTGTTGAGTCCATTGATGGGGAATGTTTAATCTCTGAGCCGATTTCCAGGCTTGTTGAAAAGGTGTGGAGTGCTCCACGTCTGCTATATGGCCAATATGGGTAATGTTGCAGTCCTTAAGGAAAGATCTGAGGTCATTTGGTAGACTATGTAAATTCCCACATCCAATCTAAGGATCCTGACCAATCCTTACTTTCATTCTGAACTGAATCTTCCATGTAATGTCATCCCTGATGATGTTAAGTGATTTTGTTACTACCTTCCATATAACTAAGACCCCTGATTGTGATCTCTGTGGTTGACTTATCCAATCCATCAAGTTTGAGGGGGAAATATATTTTGAACAGGCCACCCTCGTCCATAGGCTGTTTTTTGTAAGAAGATGTCATCCTAGTTTTTCCGCTAGAGTTGAGGAGAAGTCTTCTAATTTCTTTATGCCCCATCCGCCCCATTTCTTGGGAAATTTTAGGGCCTCCCACTTTACCCATGTGAATATTCTTCCTGTTTGTTGTCCCTTCCAAAGGAATCTGCTACATAAGGCATGTATTCTAGATAGAATACCCTGGGGGATCCAAGCCAGTGACATCCAGTAAACCGGGGTGGCCTCTAGGACAACTTTAATGAGAGTAATTCTGCCTGCCTTGGAAAGGTATTTGTGGTGCCAAATGCTTAGTATTTTCTCCATTTTGGATATTAGCCAGGTCAATCTGTAATCTTGTACCCCAGAGGTTTCAGCTTGTAGCCCAGATATCTAAGACCACCTCCAGTCTAAGAAGAGTATACTGGAATCTTTGCAGTGAATAATGGATTTCATGGGGGGAACATCCAGCCTTTGTGAGGGTCAACTTGTTGCAGTTTACAATCATACTCATCGCAATTTGGAATAATGTAATTGTGTTCTTCATGATTGTTAATTATCCAATGCTTCCATTGAGGAATAGAAGAACATCGTCCACAAATAGAAGATGGGTCAAAATGTAATCATCTGTGATTTTTATTCCCTTTAGTCTGCCTCTTTTGAATTCTTCTTTGACCAGCCGACTGAGACCTTCCATTATCAGTAGGAACAATAAAGGGGATAGGGGGAAACCCTGTCAGAGACCTCTTTCAGAATAAAAAAGGGGGAAGATGCCCCGTTGATCAGCACACTGAAAGGTATGTTAGTGATGCAGCTCATGATCCATTTTATGAAATCAAAAGGGAATCCCAAGTGGGTTAAGAGTGTTCTAATATATAACCAGTTTTCTCTATCAAAGGCTTTTGAGAGGTCTACCTTTAGGATCATACCTTTGATTTTCTTGGAGTGCAGAGAGTGTAGAAACTCTTGGGTAGTTCCCACTGCTTCATGAATTTGTCGATCTTGTAGGAAGGAAAATTGCTCCAGCAAAATATAATTGGATAGTATGGGTGCATCCGATTGCAATAATCTTTGCCACGATCTTATAGATGAAGTTACATAAAGGTATAGGTCTATAGTCATCAAAGGTAGAAGGGTTGTCAGATTTTGGAATGAGGGAGATGAAAGTGGAGGTGAAGGATTCAAGAATCTTTCCACTAGATCTGGAGTGTTCAATGACTTTTAGAAGATCCTCCCCCAGAGTATCAAATAAATCTAAGTAGAACTCAATCGTCTAGCCATTAGGCCCTAGGCTCTTGTCCCTCTTAAACCATTTGATCATGGCTTCTAGTTCCCCTATAGTAATCTCCTTTTTCAGTTCCATGCCTTCCTCCCGATCCACAAATTGAGGGAATAATTGAGCTACTTGAATGATTTCAACTAGATTAGCCTCAGGGGGGGCCCTTAGGTTTGTTTAAAGTGTGAGTTTTCTAAGGAATCCAGCTAAGGGAAAGTATTGATAGTGTGGCCTTGCTCGTTCAAGAGTTGCTAGATGGTATTGATGGCTTTTTCTGCCATTTGAAAATTTGTGATAGAACTTTGTATTGTCATCTCCCTCGAGCAGCCAGATCGCCCTACTTCTCAGTTGCCAAACTTCCTCATGATCCTTAAGAATTTTCCTTCTGGTGGTATATAGCTCAGCGAGTCTATTTCTTTGATTGCTCACTCTGTATGCCCTTGCAGGTCTTTTTCAATCTCAGTGATTTCCTCATCGGCTTTCAATAGATATTGATCATCTTTTACTCTCTTGTTGTGGGCCCAAGTTTTTGATAATCTCTTCAACTCCATGAGATTGTGAGAGAAACCCTTTGTTATGTTCCCACCAGCACCCAGGGGATGTGCCTTCCAGTATTCCTTGATCATCTGATTATAAGTGGGGTCCCTTAGCCAAGAGGAGCTGAACTTGAAAGGTCCCTTAGATTTTCGAGGTCCCCCACTAATTTCCATGACTATAGGTAGGTGATCAGAGACCCCTCCCGATCCCCCCCATTATTTATGGAGAAGACCCAAGGTCAAAAGTCCTTCCTTAATAAGGAAATGACTGAGTCTTCGAGCAAGACAATCCTCTCCAGCCCTATTGTTTCTCCAGCTAGGTGAGAGCTTGGCAGAGGGGATGTGCAACAAATTGTGGGAGTCCAACAGATTCTTGAAATAGACAGATAAGGGGTCCTATTGAGCCTGATTCCCCCATGACTCAGAGTGTCCAATGGAGAAGTTTAAGTCCCCTCCCATGATTAAATAATCATTCTGAAAAAATTCTGAGTCGAGGAGATGGTCCCAGAAGGCAGGTCTGTGTTGGCAAGGCCCATAAACATTAATGACTCGTACCTCCAAGCCCAGATGTGCCCAGGACCTCCCCAACAGTTACAGATATTTGAGGTGCGGGTGTTGTATCCTAGGGAAAGTCCTCCAGATATTCCATTAGCATATATTCCTATGAAACTCCAACCAGGGATCATAGCCTTGAGGAGGTGAGTAACGGTGCTAGCAGGTCCCAAAGTTTCTTGGAGGAGGATGATATCAATGGGAGAGGTAAGAAACAGTCTGCAGAGGGCTAGTTCTTTTTCGGGTCTAGCCAACCCTCTGCAATTGAAGGAGGTTGTCTTCATGAGGGGGGGTAAAATGAGGGGTTCAATGCTCTAAGTACTCTGTGAATGATTGATTTCCTGCCCCAGGCAATTTCGTCTCTGACCCGTATTTGAGCATTTGAGAGGGAGGAGGGTCGACCCCGCAGAAGCTTGGGAGGAAAAGGGGTTAAAGATAGATCAAGCCCAATACAATCCCGGGACATTATCTTCTGCTTGGCCTTGGATCAAGTTTATTATCGAGGGGCAAGAGGACCAGCTATAGGAATGGGAGTGATGTTGGGGGGGGCGAGTGGGGGTGTTGGAATGGCTCCAGAGGAGGTGTGATTAGATGTGAGAGAGGGGACAACAAGAGGGGATTGTGAGGGATATTTTATGATTCCATTTAAAGAACAATCATCCGAAAAATCATTTAATCCATCAAAATCATGAATACTTGAGGGAGTAGGAGAGATTGGTTGCTCACCCGAAGAAACCACTGACCCAGCAGCTGCTCTTGCCCTGGTGAGAGGAGGAGAGGGAGGTTGAAGTGGAGATCTACCACGTTTCTTTGGGGTCCCCTGTGAGAAAGACATGTCTGATTGAGGTGGATCACCATGGATCCCATCTTCCCAGTTGTGGGGCTGCTCCTCTTGTTCCTGATATGTCTTTGGGGGAATTGTCTTCCCAGCTTCTCCCCTATCCTTGTTTTTGTTGAGGGGGTAGTCCTTGAAAAGATTCCCAACCTTATGGAATATCCTACATCTGAATGGAACCCTTTCATAGTCTAGTTTCTTCCTTTGAGAGAAATTCCTCCATTGGATTGTGATATATTCCTGAAGCCCATCACTGGTATCAATGTGTACCAATATTCTTGCATACGCCATTCTTCTTGTCGAGAGGTAGGATTTTTCATACTCCAGATAGGTGCCCAGAGAGTTACCAATATGCCTAAAGATGTCTTCTGACTAGAACTGAAGAGGCAAGCTGGGTAGTCTAACCCACAAAGGGATAGCGCTAAGCTATTCTCTTTCTGGGTCGAAGAGTGGTGTCCATCTCTGAAGGAGCACCGGGGCTTGTTCAATATGCCAAACCACTGAAAGTACCTAGTTGGTGTGCTATGCCCTAGAAAAATGAAGTGCAAACCATCATTTAACAAATGTATGAACCACCGATGGTTTGGCTAGATGATGCCCCCAAACCTCTGTGGCCCACAACTTCAATCTGGTAGCGTTGTAGAAACAACCCCTGACTCTTCCAACCAGCACTTGCTCGGCTGTGTCCATTGCCTCACTCCACTAAAGTCCTCGCCCAAACTCAGGAATACCTCCAAATCTTTTGGTCTCAGGAGCCTTTTCTCCTTCACTTTCCAGGTTCGTTCATCAGCTATGGAGTTCTAATGGGTTTATTGGGAAGGGTTAGTCTTGGGTGCAAGGACACCTAGGGGGATCCGAGGGAAAAACCCCCGATATGGGAGAGATTTCTGTGATATTTCCAAAAGGGGGAGTCGATGAGGCTGGCATAGGAAACCCTAATATAGAGGCAGCAGGATCATTTATGATCATTGCAGAGAGGACATGGGAATCGACGAAGGAAGGGAAAGATGAGATACCCTCAGAGGAGATGCCCAGACTGGGTTCTAGGGTTTGATCCATAAAATTTAGGGTAGAAGAGGACAATGGTTGGGCTATAAGGTCAGGGATGGAGGGGGAGGCCTCTTAGAGTGTAGCCACCGAGCACGAGGGCCCTGAGATCGAGGGAAGTGAGGAAACGGTGTTGGTGAATTCGTAGTCGTAATGGAAGGTGCTTGTCAGGTTAACCTGGTGAGAAGTCCACATGGAGGTACCCACTAGAGGGTCTTTTGAGTAGTCTACTAGGTCCTCCATAACCATCACTATTTTTTCGTGCCAACTGCCTTTAGAATCCAAGGTCTTCTGTCGATGTAGTGACTGGGTAACAGGAGGGGTCTTGTCGAGGAGGAGGGTAAGGGTAAAAACAAAGCGATAAGAATGGAGGAGTGACCGTAATGGCGTCAAAGGGGAGTTGTATGAGGGTAACAGGGCTCTATTATAGGAGGGCGAAGAGTGCAACAACATAGTCAGGCGACTGTAGGAGTGTAGAAGTCTGTAGGTTATGGTCGAAACCCTAACCCCATCCTGTTCGCAATTTCTCCTTCACCGCCACTTTTTGTCCATGTTGATCCCTCTTTCATACAATTTTCAAACTCATATCAATATAACATTTACATATAATAATATCACTTCATCTCTCTTGCAAAACAATGCCTTTATTGCATAAACAAATTCTTTTTTTTTCTCTCTTAAAAACTTGGCCACCACAAATCACCAATATCACCATTAAAACACCTTTGACACTAATATTACCAATGCATTCTCTATGTTATCACACACCTTTCAGACACCAAATATTATCTCGAATTCATCCCTGATGCATACTACAATATGCAAATTTTGCACCAACAACCACCAACTTAGTTGTTGAATTCTGCTTATAAATAATAAGAGTTGATATTTTCGACTTAAAACTTTAGTTAAGGTAAGCTCTTTCTTCAACTAGTTGAGGGTTTGATCTTGATTTATTCTTGTTTTTACTACTTTTGGTATGTTCTCTTGATGTCTACTAATGGTATTCAATCTTTGTTCTGTTGTCTTGATATAAAACTCCAATTTAATTTACCAATTCTCACAATTATGGTATGTTACAAGATTTAGCAATGGCATTAGCTATAGTTCCAAATCTAGCAAACTGCCAAATTTAGCAAAACTTCAAAATATTTCACTAAGTCTATTCATGCCACTAAAATTGTTTCTCAAATCATTCATGTGCTTTATTCTAAGTTTAGTGCATTTACAGTTATGGTGGAATCTACCAAATTTGGCACAAAAGCGCCAACTACCAATTCATTCATGCTTTTGAACTTATGCCCTTAACACTTTAAATTAGGCCCTCACCCTTTGTTAAATCTTGAAGTCCCAAGAACTTTCACCAATTAATCAAGATTGTATATTGGTTGTAGGCCCGAGGGATTATCCACATTGTACATGCCCATAGGCACCAACGTGCTTTAACTTTCGCCCTTAGCCACTTAAGCGTTAACACACGAAAAACATAGAATATAACCACCTACTATGTCCTTTTTCCTATAGGTTCAAGGTGCTTAAAAATTTTACGATCACCTTATGCAACCTTGGTAACCAGGCATTCACATAGAACCATGTGTTGGAGTATGCATTCAGCCCCTAGCCTTGTTTACCTAGAAATAAAACTTGTTGTTGCAATGGAAATCGTCGAGGTTAATCTACTAGGATTGAATGTCCTATGGGGACCATTGTGTTGAACCCATGAACCAATCACCAAATTCTTGGGAACATGTGTATGTCACCTCGATGCCACATTTACTCCTCTTCCACATGTCACTAGATGACAGGTGCCATGTGTCACATGTTATTGACCCACTTGGACACCCAAAAATATAATTTTTTCATGCCACATATCATGTCCCTATTGGTTCCATGTGTCCTAAAACTTTTGGATGTTGACATCATCATGCCACCATGGATCCATGTCACAATGTCAACTAATGTCATATCACCACGTTCCTTCTATCCACATCACTAGGTATGGCAGAACAGGGGTCTCAGACTTATTTTTTTAATGTTTTTACATTTTAAATTTTTAGTTCGGACAAGAATTTTTTGTTGCAATAATTTTCCTATTACCCTAGAGATGTATCTCACGTAATAAAATTTTGATTTTCCTTGAATCCTACTAGGGAGAAAATGACAAGTTTACGTGTAAAGGCTGTCCCATGTTTCCAAGATGTGTGCCAATAAAAAATTGAATACACTGCCTATATGTGCCATGTCCTCTTGACACTGCATCACCACAGAGGTTTGGACTTGCGCTCCCTTGGAAAAATTAGAGGAAACTATTTGTTTGGATTACGTGTCTTGGGTGGGATCCATGCTATACCTCCTAAGCTTGTTCACTTGTGCACCCATGTGGCTACACTTTCCACATATGCATGTTGAGTGTGTTACGGAGCCCATGGCCAAACACCAAAATTTGACTTTCAACCTTAGAACTTTGATCAACCATATATTTTGATCCAGGGAGCCTTTTTCAGACTTCAATATACCATTGGAAATATATTTCTGAGAACTATCCATCTAGGCAATTTTGAAATTCATCTAATCTGATTATATAATGAAAAAATAGGTTAGAATATAAGTCTCCATAGAAGCACTTGTTCACCAATCTACTTGACCAGTTTGCTTGGAAACATATCAGATTTTCCATTGCTTTGACATGCTTGTCCATCCACAATAAAACACTTTATAACATATTCCATTATACTGCCTTTGAAATCAATGATAACACTTTCTAACAAAGGCTTTATATAGAAATTTTATTCTCAACACTGATGCATGTGTAAATAAATGTTTCAACTGCTCAAAACTTGCAGCACATTCAATTGTACATTGAAATTTAATCCCTTTTCTTTGCATTGTTGTGATTGGATAACCATTCTTGGATAAGTTCCTAATGAACCTCTTGTTGTAACCATCCAGCCCCATAAATGATCTAACATTAGCTACATTCCTTAGTGTTGGCCATTCCATAATTTCTTTAACCTTGTCTAGGTCAACTGCCACAACCTTCTTTAAGACTATATGTCCCAAGTACTTAATCTGAGACTAAAATAATCCACACTTCCTGAGATTTGAATAATTTTTTTTTCTCTCTTAACAATTTTCATACTATAGCTAGATTTTATTCATGCTCCTTTTTGGTTTTTGAATAAACCAATATGTCATCAACAAAGAGCAATACAAACTTGTCCAAATACGAACTAACAACATTATTCATTAGACACATGAAGGTAGTAGGAGCATTAGTAATCCCAAAGGGCACAACCACAACTTCATAATGACCATACCTAGTTCAAAATGGTGTTTTATAAATATATTCATTCTTAATGTGCGCCTAGTGATACCAAGATCTAATATCAATTTTTGAAAATACCGCTACTCCCTATAACTGATCAAGCAAATTAGTATTTCGCGACAAGGGTATTTGTTCTTTATAGTGGCTTTACTAAGTTTCTTATAGTATATGCATAGCCTTAGAATTCCATATTTCTAATTCACAAATAAAATTAGAGTTCCTTAAGGTGATACGCTTGGCCTAATATAAACTTTGTTTAACATTCCCTTCAACTGCAGCTTCAACTATATTAATTTCAGCATAATCATTCTATAAGGATCTCTGGATGTCAGCATTGTTCCTGGTAGCATTTCTATGGAGAAATCAATTTCCCAATGTGTTGGTAGTCCAAGTATTTCCTTAGAAAACACATCTTCAAACTTTTTTAGAACTGGATTTCCCAATAAGCCACTACCATTACTGTTTTAAGAATTGTTGTTGACTTGAACAACGAATAGTTTGCACCCTTCTTAGCCACAATGTTTTAGTTGTAGAATTGTTACTAGTCTGAAGACATTGGTTTTACTTTTCCTTGTAGCATCATTGTTTCCCCATTGTCTCTGAGGCATACGATCAACTTTTTGTAGCAATCGACCTTTGTCTTGTGCTTTACCAACCAATCCATTCTGATGAGTACAACGTATGCACCTAAAAGCAACAAATTTAAATCCATAAACATGGGCATATCACTTAGTGTATTTGGTCATGATCTAGGCACTTGCTCTACTATCTTTTGCTTGTACTTGTGGTTAGTTGAACTAGCCACAATTTTGTGTGCCCTTTTCTTGGTAAATTGTAATTCTCCATGACTTGGGGGCTAACATAAGTAAAATTTGAACTTGGGTCTATTAAAACTGAGAGAGCCTGGTTATTAATCATACCTTCCATTTTTATTATCAAGGCTTGATTATCAACCTACTTGTTTACCAACGTCGCATAAATCCTTGGTCTACTCTGAACCATGTCTCGCACAGTTCTCGCTTCCTACACATTGTCACGGGGCTTCACTGGTGGAGCAATATCTACCACGTATTGGGGGCTATTTATTGTGGAAAAAATGACATAATATATTGGGGGATATATAGGGGGTAAAGGGTTTTTATATTGGCATATATAAAAAATGAAGCTTAAAGTTAATGAAAAAATATAAAGGGGTATAAAAAATGTTAATGAAAAAATGGATACCTATAATATCTAGTGAAAGTATGGGTTTTCTAAATTTGGAAGCTATATTGGGTTCATATTGGTAGGGGGTTAAATAATGTGATTTTTAGAGGGGTTCTCCAATATGTAGTCAAATTAAGGGTATTTTTTAATATGCCACGAACACATGTGATATGTCAAAGTTTCACTGAGTGAATCCCCCATGCACATTGTACAATCTCGAGCCGCTCTTCTTCCATTGTGGACAATATATCTTCAGGTGGGTTTCTCCATAAAGCCAACACTTCAAGTGTTATAGATTTGATCCAGAAATAATATAGATCTGATAAGAAAATATAAGACAATGCAAATAAACCCAGAATTAGTATGAAATGATTCTTTATTGATCAAACCCTTAAGGTAGGGCAACACCATACAATCACTCCTTAAGGAAGGAGAACACTCCACAAGCCATATGCCTGTTCATACAATATTCCTTTACACAATTCCTTGACACCCCTCCATGTGGAGTCTCTAGCCTCTATATAGGCCTCATACATACAATACCATGGATCATTACCATGGTTCCCTCATACCATCGACTAATACCATGGGCCCATTACATTATTACTAACTACTTGTGGTCCCTTACATGATATGGGTTAACCACCTTATTTATTACTATGGCCCATCCCATTATTACATTATTACCTTGGGTACCTCCCTTGGTACCCCATATTATCCCCCCTAAGTATATAACATTCCACCCCCCTTAGCATGTTTCGTCCCCGAAACATGGGAAGAACACAAATAATAAGATCTACTCAAAAGAGTAGTCCACTGGTACCATTCTCGTGCATCTAGCCATCCAAGAGAAAGGTGAACCCTTGATCTTGCTGGTGCCTCGCTCGCTTGATATGGAAGTTGACCGTGGTAGCTCTTCTGTGTTGATGTGTAGTAGGTGGACCTTCGCTCCTCTCTATATGTCCTGCAGGGGTTGTTGTCCTTGTGGCTAATTTGTTGCCATCTTGTTGGTTGTTTTCTGGCTGGGTGGTGTGGGTGGTGATATGCTGACAGTGTATCTTTCTTTAATTCACCACCGAATGGAACCTGACTGTTATGTTGTGGTGCTTGCTGTGGTGTCTTATCTTCCAATAATAATTCAACCACTGAGCCCTTCTCAGATGTATCAACACCTGTAACCTTTTCTGCTTCAGCCTCTATTTGTGTTTGATTGTCGATCATCACTGGCTCATCATCTAATATGTCAGACCATGGAACATCTTCTACTTCAGCCTCCTTGGACTCTACTTGTTTATTAATGGAAATATCCTGTAATGTAATTTTCTTCTTTTTATACCAGAGCTTCAGGAATTTCTTCTGTACATTAATATTGATAGTACCCACTGATTCCATCCAAGGGTATCCCAAAACCACATCCGTGTTATCCATATCTAAAGCATAAAAATCACCATGCAACACATACTTATCCATAGAAAGCTTCAAATCCTTATAAATTTGAACATCCTCATCATCAACTTGTGTATTTTTAATGTGTTTTGTTGGAACTTGCAATTTTTTTGCCAAATTAACATTGATAAAATTATGCTTGCAACTAGGATTGATAGAAACAATGATATTCTCTTTCTGAATTAATCCATGAACCTATAATAAGGATATACTAGTAGGAAACAGACCCACAAGTTTCTCCTTATCTTGTTTTCTGGCATGAGAGCATCTGTCTAAAAGTAATTTTTCAAATTCTTCATCGGGCAGGTTGTAACACTTCGTTTTGTTAAGTAATCCCCACCATGTGGCTGCCTCCTCTCTAAATAGCTCCACTACCCACCATTTCCAATTGTTTTTCCATAATGATTTCTGTTCTTTTATGTATTCTTCAATAGTAGGACCATTATCATTCCCTGTAAAAAATTCCTTGCTAGAAGCCATGAAGGTTTGGAAACAATTCACTTACTTGGCGAAAATTTGAAATTGTCACAGTTTAGTCAATATTGCTCAGAATCCCTATTATGACCTATTTTCAAAAATGGAACAATCATTTTGCATCTACCCATGAGATAGAAATCTTGATCCAGGCACTGGAATTTCAAGTCTGCGCTGCAACTCTCCCGCCGTCACCAAAATTTCTGCAAAAAAGAGCTGATTTTAAATTAGCGATATCTCCCTTATCCAGACTCCGATTTGACTGATGTTTTTTTTAAATTGGGTATTTTTCCACAAAGAATCCATATCTATAATTATATTTTATAGATCTTGCACCAGGACGTCCATATTTGCGCCGCAAACTCACTGCCCGGACATATTATCTGCAACCCCACTGATTTTTAAATCAATGATATCGCCTTCATCCGGACTCTGATTTGACTGATTTTCTTTTTAGAAATCGGGTATTTTTTCACATAGAATCCAGATATGCAATTAGATTTTGCAGATATTGCACCAAAACGTACATATCTGATCTGCAAACTCGCTGCCCCCGAAATCCTGCAAAATTTAAAAAAAAAATTCTCCACTTTTTTGCCCAAGAAAGTGCTCTGATACCACTTGTTATAGATCTGACCCAGAAATAATATAGATCTGATAAGAAAATATAAGATAATTCAAATAAACCTAGAATTAGTATGAAATGCTTCTTTATTGATCAAACCCTTAAAGTAGGGCAACACCATACAATCACTCCTTAAGGAAGGAGAATAATCCACAAGCCATATGCCTATTCATACAATATTCCTTTACACAATTCCTTGACACCCCTCCATGTGGAGTCTCTAAACTCTATATAGGCCTCATACATACAATACCATGGATCATTACCATGGTTCCCTCATACCATCAACTAATACCATGGGCCCATTACATTATTATCAACCACTTGTGGTCCCTTACGTGATATGGGTTAACCACCTTATTTATTAATATGGCCCATCCCATTATTACATTATTACCTTGGGTACCTCCCTTTGTACACCATATTATCCCCCCTAGGTATATAACATCAAGGTCTCACCTATAAAAACCTTGGCTTCCTCTCTTGTGGTTTGAGAGAATTGGTTCCTACCAATGTTGTACGTCAGTTGAAACATAGACCTGTTAGAAGTGGTTGAGTTCGTATTCTTTCCTTTCTATGTTTGTGTTGGAACTATTTACCCCTTTCCCTTGAAGTTTTTCTTTCCTTTTACCTTCCAATCAATATTGTACTCAGACATGTGCTTAATTTCCAGTAACAGTACTTCATTTTTCTAATAGCATCCTTCATATTTTGTAGTTCTTCAAACTCTATCCTATCCCTAAATGTTTGTGGAAATCTACTAAGGAATCTTTGTATTTTTACTTTTTCATCCTTGAGGTAGGGCACATATCTCAACATTTCCAAAAATCTCATTGTATATTCATCATTTGATAGTTTCCCTAGCTTGAGCTCATAAAATTCCTTTGCCTTGTGTTCATAGTACTTCTCTAACGAGTATTTCTTCAGAAATATATTTTATATCTCCTTCAGGACAGTTCTTCCTCTTGAATGCTCTTAACATTTTTCAGGCCTTCCCACCAAATATCACCCTTTACTTTTAGGCTGAAAATGGGCACTCTTTACTTCATATTTTGAGAGTAGTTATGGACTCTAAAAACTTATTTAATACTCGTATACATGTCTCTTATTCTTCAGCCTTCTTCACCTCTCTATCATATGTAGGAGGTTTTCCTTTCTCATACTGTTATGGCATGTAGTGTTCTTTTTCCTTCTTGGGTGATACTGTCTTCTTGTAGTAGCACTAGACTACTACCCATGATTTCTTGTCCTCCTTTGTAGAGGACTAAATGGAGTACCTCCTCTTGTTGTTTCCTCATTTGATTATATATGCCTCTTCCTATATCTCCTACCTTATACACCATCATTCTTTAAATATCATCTTTCAAGTCCTGATGAAATCTGCTTAAACTTGTAGTTGGCTCATATTTCTTGTTTCTTCTATCTATGTTAATCTAATAGGCTATACAGTATAATTTCATTCACTTCTTCCTTCTTTTCTTGTGCCTTGATGACATTTTCATTTCCATCCTTACAATTTGTTATTTCATCCCTTATACTTATAAGAGTATCCATCCAATCATGGGAAACTTCTTCTCTTCCTTTCTCCACTAACTCCTCTTCATGATCATGCTAGAACCCGTTAGCGCTATATAATTTTGTGTTGATACTCATCTCTTGTTCTTACCGTACCTGATGTCTTATTATGTATTTGAATACATATGTAGTTTTAACTGATCATTATAATTAATAAACATATTCATTGTGGCCTTAGTAACATTGTCATCAGCACATGGTTGTGAGACTATCTAAAAACATCAAGATGAAGGTGGAGAGATGGAGCGCGCAGGCACCGCAGGATTGAGCAAGGGTTTTGGATAACATTCAAACCATAGGGAACCGATAACCACAAGCCACCACTGTAGCCCGATACCTTTCTGCCGCATACTCTTAGTCAACAGTTAAATGTTCCTATCCCATTTTTCCCGGCCATTTGTCGCTTTCGGGATGTCTTCCTCTGTAGGTATATTGGGCGAACCAATGGATTTGGAGGAGGTAGACTTCACCGAAGAACCCCTCCCCGACCGCATTATATTTGGTGGCCCTAATCACACATTTTCGGAAGTTGGCCCTAGTTATCTGTCCAATCTTTGCCTGCCTAACCTTTCTCCGGTGGTTACCTTACCGGCATCGCCCCCAGTACGGCTCACTCAGTCATCGGCTCTGGATTCGCCCCCTCTGTCCCCTGGAACCCTACACATCCTTTCTACTATAGCGCCCACGTCGTCCTCGTTCGAACCTAATCCGCCCGGCATCTCCCTCCTCGTGGAACCTACTGTAAATCCCCTTCCCCTGGTGGCCCCTAACCCAACGGTTACTCTACACTCACCATCAAGATGTTTTAAGACTCCTACGGGTAGGATTAGATCAACCCCCCCGGCCGGCATACTGGATCCTCTTACAGACCATCCATCTACACCTCGCTCACGGAAAATTAAATCAAAGTGCATCAAATCAACTTCAAAGGACATCTCGATCTAGTTTGGTGAAACCTCTACCATCGGGGAACCAGCTACCATGGCACGCACTATTCTGGTTGGCCATGTTCGTGGAAGGGCATATTTAGCTTCTTGACTCATGCTATGGGTCAAGGAAATCTGGGGATGTGTACTCCAGGAACTACTAGAGGTTCACGTTCTACCTAGAGGCTGGTTTGCTCTTCACTTTGAAAAGGAGGCCTACACTGACCTGGTGCTCAGCAGATACTAGCACATGGAGATGGCATCGGTCCCGCTAAAGAGATGGAGCCCTCTCTTTGATCCTGAAAGAGAACAAATCAGTGCTGGTCCATTATGGGTACGTCTTCCTGGTCTCCCTTTACAATACTGGTGTGAGGAGGTTTTCATTCGAATAGGAAATTGCTCTGGGGACATATCTTGATCATGACAAGACCTTTGTGGAATCAAGAAATAGAACCCTCGCTTGCATTCTAGTATATTTGGATAACTGCGAAGGGCTGGAGGAAAAAATCACTCTACATTGGGGGAACTACACCAGGGTTCAGATACTGGACTATGAGGGGGTTCCTTTTCGATGCCGCCGATGCCACAAGGTTGGGCACCTATTTATGGACTGCCCCCTCAACAAGAAGGCAGATGATACTTCCACACCTACTGTACCCTCCAAAACTGCAGTAAGGGAAAATCAGTGCACTCCTGCACCTGGTCCGACGCCCTCGGCCAATATTGCACAACAGGCAGCAGTTGCGACTCACTGCTCGCCCTCGCCACCAGTCACCAGATCACGAGCAACAGCAGAAGCCGCAAAAGCTTCGAGGAACACAACAGCAGCGCCGACAAATTATCCAAGGCGGCCACAGCACTACCCCGAGGAGAGTGGATGATCCAGGAGCAACGAGGGTCTAATGCTTTGCAATACTATCATCAGCCATACATAGACCCTCAATACCACAAGGAAAACAACCCATGAACTGCATATCTGATAAAAAAATTTGAACAAATTGTACAGTGTTTTGATACATTTTTAAACGGAAAGTATATAACTGGCCCTGCATGGCAATATGTACATAAATCAAAATAACCTAAATGACCATCCTGTGTGATGAACTAGTCAAATTATGCTGATATATCTGTTTATTTTTGCTGAGCCAACAGGCCGACAGAATCTAGCATATGCATCTCGATGCATCTACAATATGTAATTTTTCAAAGTATAATGAAAGATTGTGATTTTTCCAGGGGAAAAAAAAAATCAAGTTTCAAGTTAGTACATTTGTCAAAATAATTTAACTTATTAGAAACATCATTGCATTCAACATGCAATCCACAAATCAAAAGTTATCAACCAAACACAAAAACATTCACATTCAATTACTATACTTTAGGTCAAAGCTTCATTAATTAATTCTCCTAGGGTTATTTTACTTATTCTTGAGCCCATTGAGTATTAAGCTTGTTGCAATACTGAGGCTCAACAGTTTCCTCATAGTCAATTCCCTCAACTTGAGAGAATCACTTGGCCACAAATCCATCCTTGTACTTCTCTATGCTTCCATCTGTTGTGTGCTTTACCTTGTAATCCATCTCAACCCCACCACTAATTTATTTGTTGGTCTTAGGACCACTTCCCAAACATTTTTCTTTACAATGGAATCATATTCCTCTACCATTGCATCAACCCATGTAGGATGCCCTACTAATTCCTTGAAGGGGGATGGCTTAGTCTCAACTAACTTAGTCATTAGATCCATGTAGTCAGTATACCAATCTAGTGACCTTCTATGCATGCATTGAGAAGTGGGTGCTGCCACAGTCTCTCTAGCATCATGCAATAGCCTCTCATATTCTTTATTTCATTTTATTCCTTCTCTAGATGTTTCTTCTTGAGTGGATGTCTCTACTATGTTCCTAAACTTGCGGTTGTTCCACAACTTCCTAAGGTTCCTCTTTTGGAGCCAAAATATCCTGATTTGGTTACAATTGAATCTCCCTCTCAAGAGAACAACTCATTTCCTTCCCCTCATCAAAATTTACATCCTTTCTCATAACTGTCATTTTGGGGGATGGTAAGTACACAAGATAGTTTTGAGGAGTTTCTTTGTAACCCAAAAATACCGGCAACTATATTTTTGGCTCAAGCTTCTTCCTAGATTCTTTGGAGATACTGCAGTAAACAGATCCTCCAAATATCCTGAAGTAAGACACATCCATATTTTTCCTCGAGAAAACCTCCTCCGATGTAATCATTCCTAGAATTCGATGAGGACTCTAGTTCTGCAAGTATATTGTTGTGTTGCATGCCTTTTCCCACAAATGTAGTGGTAGGACTTGGTCATGCAACATCCCTCATTTCTCCCACAACACTACAGTTCTTTCTATTAGCCACCCCATTCTATTGCAAGTTGTGGAGTGTTGTCGACTTTCATCAATTGCCTTTTGTTGCAAAAAAAAAAAAAATTAAAATCATTCAACACGTACTCACCTAGATTATTTCTCCTGAGAGTATTCACCTTCCAACCGATTTCCTTCTCTACTAGTGCTTTGAATTCTATGAACTTGAAGAATGTCTCATTCTTCTTCTGCATGAAGAAGATCCAAAACTTCCGTGAGAAGTCATATACAAAGATACCATCATATTTGTGCCTATAAGTGGAGGCTATCAAGAAAGGTCCACAAACATTAGAGTGGATCCTTTCAAGAATTACATGTGCTTTGTTGTCCTGATCATCGAATGAGCCTTTTGTATACTTCCCAAAGGTGCACCCTTTGCATATATCTTGTTGATCAACTAATCCTTTTAGGAGGCATGTGTTTATCTGTTGCATAATATTCAAGGCACCATGACGAAAATGGCAAAGTATTTTATGCCATAGTTCATTGAAATCGTGGCTCTACACCTTCTCTACCCTCATTCTTAATGCAACACATTCTTCCACATCTATATTTTACAGGTTCTTCACACGAACCCCGATCTGCTTCACCTGTCCCATGGCTATGTGTCTTAGGAGTGCTTTCCCTTTGCTAAAAATCACATCGTAACCACGATCTTCTAACATAGAAACTGAGATGAGATTTTTCTTTAGTCTCGAAACAAACATGACATTCTTGAGATTGAGAGGGGAGCTAGACTCCCTCTAAAAATTAATCGTACAATACTGGTCATGTTATACCTTTCATCATCTCCGATCTCGATGTGCATTTGCATGTCTTTCTCCTCTAGATCATTGAAAAAATATGTGTTGCCCTTCATGTGCAATGAGGCACCAGTATCCACGTACCACACACTCCCCATAACTGTGCTCACCCTGCATGTGATAAGGGTGAAGTCAAGCTCGATTATGAAGCCAAATATTCACTTGTTGTTCCTCTTGAGGTCTTCTTTCTTGTCTTCTTTTGTGGACACTTTGTGGCAGAATGCTCAAATTCATGACAATTGAAGCATTTAATTTTGGAAAAGTCTTTCTTCTTTTCCCCTTGACTAGACTTTAGTTTGGATTGGGATTTCTTCCCTTTCCCCTTCTTTTCCTTTCTTGTCAAGGCACAAATTTCCTCATCCTCACACATGGATTAAGTTCCATCTTTGGTATTTCACCTTATCTCTTCCTGTACCAAATCAGATCATAAGCATTCCCAATTTAATAGTTTATCCCTCTCGTTCATAGAATATTGGTAGTTATGCCATGTCTTGGGAAGGCCTAAAAGGGCTAGGCTTACCAAATCATCTTCTACAACAGTAACCCCTGTTAACACTCAGGTTGTCCCTAGGCTCCTAATAGGGATACGGCCGAGGTAACCACAAACCAATCTTTCGATTGCAAGTTCTAGCCCACCTGCAATCGGAGAGGGCTCTCTCCTTATGATTCAACCTTAGTTGATGATTTTAGGCTAGCTTTCTGACTTCAAGGGAGTGTTGTTTGTGATTGGATGGGAGGTAGGATTCTCAAGGAAAGAGGCAAGGTAAGGTGTGATAAGTTTCGAACCATTGGGCATGGAGTCACAGATTGAGGCTTGCGAGCGTTTTCTTGGTCACAAGGGGATACGGAGCGGGATAGCCACATAGGATACAATTATTGCTCTGCTGAAAGCACGGAATGGACACCAGGGATGAAAGGCAAAGGAGAATCATTTCATCATGTTGAAAAAGAGGAGAAATGGATGAATGGGATCCAGGAGCAGTTAAGAATTCCTAAAACATGCACTCATATGTGAAAGAAACAACGTAAACAAGATCATTTAAGAATACATGCTCATAACTATTTCTGAAGAAAACATTGAGAAACGCAGAAATTGAACTTAAGGTGTAATGAAACAAATCTTAAGCTATTCTTTTTTCCTGCAATTTAGAATGGCGGAACGGTGGTAAAAAACATAAAATTTAACAGAGGAGAGGAACACTTATTGGATCATGTAGAGGCACAGGAATTCCGTAATCATTCCTTGACCAAGAGAAAACATCAAGTAGTTTCGCAATCCATGCTTTCAGCAATCTTTGATTATGGAAATTATAACAGTTACAGTGCGAGTCTCTGCTCGGAGACAATGCTGGAAAGAAGACTGACCAACAACTACTACCAACCAACGAACCCCTCACAACATTGCTCAGGGTGGTATTTATAAGCAAAATATCGGAAAGACATCATTACAAGTGACCTAGACAGGTCTGCTAGAAAACTCTTCAAAATTCTAAGTGTTGCTGGAATTAAATGCAAGTAAATCTTTTTGGCTGCGCTGGGGGCAGCTAGATCAGAACAGGTGACGAGGTGGCCCTTGGGGGCTAGAGGCGGTGCTGCTGGAATGATTGTGCTTC
>APFE030294283.1:14326-36507 GCA_000404065.3 Pinus taeda | reverse complement strand
CTACATTGATGGCTTCCGCCGTCGACTGATACTCTTTGACACGCTTGAAGCTTGATGACTTGATCTGATACACTTTAAATTTTGTCATTGATCTGCTGTTGTCTTTAAACCGGATCATTTTGGCATGATCGGGCGATTTTCGGGCTTTTCAGCGCGCAATGGGATAAGAAATCAGAAGATTCCCTGAAGATTCCTCGAAATGGCCTATTTCCCGTAGCGATGCGCGATTCGTGCTAATCGCGCATCGAAAACTGCCTCTATTTCTTGTTCTGGAGCTCCGAAGTGCGATTTTTATTCCTGCGCGAAGTTTCGGCTTTCTGGCTGCTGACGTCGGCTGTACGGTGGATGGCGTCAATTGTGGTGGCTCCCTGGTACAGAGCGACATGGTGAGGTGTTGATACTGGAGGTAATGCAATGAAGAAACTCCGATGCGATCGCAATATCGCATCAGCGGGGAACGGAGGGTGCTTGAGTTGGACATTCGACGCTTGCGACCGCCGACCGCCGATATCGCAATATCGCGTCGGGTGGTGACGGATGGGTGATAACCTTCATGGAGAGGAAAGTGCGATGTTGCGATGCGATCTGGCTTTGAGGTCCTATGGAGTGTAAGTTTTGGGAGGAAAGAGCAAGTAAGTGGGTGCGAAGGGCATTTGAGGTTTCGAAAGGGGTCCGATTACCTCAGAGGGATCTCATACTTTGGAAGGAGTCCATTGTATCTAGGAGATGGTTTGGAGGTCAAGGGTTCTTGCTTAGTTTCAAATAAACTAAGCAATTCCCGGGGGTACTTATGGTTATTTTTCAACCAGGAGGGGGAGGGATATTACATAGGGGGATTTTACTTAATATTAATAAGGGGATGGGAAGAATAGGGAGCTAAATAATAATGTTAGTGGTTAATATTGAGATGGTAAGAAAGCGCTAAGTTCAGGAGAGCTTAGGTTGTTACAAGGGGGTAGGACCATACTTTAGAGAAAATATGGAACAACTTTGAGTAAAGCAGATCTTTACTCAAGCCAATGTTATGAAGATGATGGAACTTAAGAGGTGTCAAGCAGATCTTGACCTCTTTTGGGGAAGTTAGTTAATGATTGGGGAAAACAGAGAAGGGGAGTCAGTTATACCTCTTTTGAGCTTCTTGCATACAAATTCTTGTTGATTGTGTCCTGAATGATATGACACCTGAAAACCTGGAACTGGTCAGCAATTTAGGATTCAACAACCTCAGAACTACCTACCCAGCCTACTTACCTAACATTTTTCTTCTTTGTTTGGGGGTGCATGTAGACTTGCAAACCCGTCATTCATTTTTCTTTTGATGCTTTCCTATCTACATACTACCCTTATTTCTTCCAGAGCCCAGATTAAGCTGTTGGGCTCCTCTGCTTCTCTACCTATCTAGGAATCTGCCAAGATTAAATTGTTTGGATAGATTTACAATCTCTATATTCTAAAACAGGAAATTCAAACCTAGGGAGACCAAGATTAAACTGTTTGGACCCCCTTTAACTGAAAAATGGCGATATTGGGATAACTTTACAAAATTTGGAAGGCAATTGAATGAACTTGAAGTAGCCTTCTTCACTTGGAGACTGTTAAGCAAATATGGAGCATTGCAGCAAGCAAAGTACGACATATTTGGCCTGTGAAATGCCAATCATGAAAAATGAATAACCTGCTGCATCAGGAAGCTAACAGATCAAATATCTTATATTATATTATCATGAAAATACAGAGTACAAAATGAGTCTCAATGGCTCCCCCAACTTCACTTCGATCGGATTTGTTAGCTAGGAGAGTTAGAGTATGCAAAATATTTTCCAGTGTGCCTTTATTTCTAGAGGGGTGGATCATGGAAATCATGTGGAAAACATATCGTGGACATGGGTAAGGAGGGTGTAAAGGAGGTAGCGCTAGTAAGTCGGGGTACTCATGCATGTGGAAATCAATGTGTTCTACTCTGGCCTCCAATTCATGCAGGTAATTGTTAGTCCATTGTTGGCTCCTGTGTAAGCTTTCTAGTTGCTCTAGGATCTCATCTTACTAAACTTGATGTCATTCATACGTGCCACTATCTCATTCCTATCCTCGTACCTATGCTCCCTAAGGATGTCCAGGTTGGCCTGGATTCCTATCAATTTCTCAGTTAGTGATTCCAATGTGACCAACAAGTCCACGCATCTTAGGGAGTAGCCCTCGTCCTGGGATACTTCCCCCTCTCATCCCATACTTGTTGAGTCTGCAATAAAAAAATTTTCGTTGATTATTCTATGCGTTGCATTCCCCTGATGATTGCCTCCTCTGTGAGGTTTACACGTGAAAATTCTAGACCTAGAACAAAAATGTTTTGCCAACCCCCATGGTGAAACCATCCACAAGAAACCGAAAAAGAGACATATGGATTAGACTAAGAGGAAGAAAGACTATATCCAATGCTCCACAGACCCAATGACAATGAGGGGTGGTGAAATTCTTGACCAACCCTAAGCTTCTCTCTCAAACGATAAGAAGAATTATGAAACTTGAAATTATTTCCCACCCCAACCCAAATTCCTTACCAAACAAAACTTTGCAACCAACCAAACACCTATTAGAATTTCCTTTAACACTGAGATAACATACATAAAGAACCAAACCTAGGGTGGGGCTAGACTGAAGGCCCCTCTCACTAATACATGGCAGAAAGGAAACAAGCCCTAAGGACAAAAATACTTTCCCACCCGAAAAATGTTGGACACCCAACCTCCACCATATCTTGGAGAGATGAGAGAACTACCCTGCAAAAAACATGACCCACGAGGCTAGCCACAACCCGAGAACCCAATTCCCCAATCAAAAAAATCCCCACAACTGCAACCAAGATCTTAACACCACAAAAATAAAGGACTTATAACAAATCCACAACCATAAATAAAAGAGTACCTTAATGCCAAAGAATGACAAACAAGATAGATGTCTGCACTGTAGACATGAGTCATTGCTTACAGTGGTAGATTCGAGCTCAATAAGTAGGCCTACTTAGAAAACCAAGCACACTCCAGGGTCCTAGATAAATGTCAAGGAGTCATCTGGAACATAAGTTCCTGCATAAAATCTCATCTTTTCTCTTCGTTAGTCATTCAACTCCCAAAGTGAGCCCTCTTGGCAGCCACTGTTTGAACTTCCCACCCTACACCCACTATTTATATCCCACTTTGTAGAAACATTCCAAATGTGACTAAGCAACATCATAAAAATAACCACCACCTTTAGATACTTCAAATCCCGGACGTCACGTCGATTAATTCCCATTAAAGCAAAGAGCATGCTTTCCACGTGAAAAGTGGGGGAAGCCCCAAGGCTAGTTGGTCTATTGCTTATTCACCCCCATCGGGGGGAATTTGTATTTGATATATATTATAAATAGTTAGAAACTTAAAATAATTAATATAGATTCATTTAATTATAATACAATTAATTTTAAAATAAAAAACACTTATTTATATTACCTAGGTATTAATTTTTTATTACAAATTTTGGTTTAATCGTATGAAAATGAAATTAATTTTAACCCTACTTTTTTTAAGAGGTGGTTTCCACTCTTCGATGCAAAGAAAGAAATATTGGAGAAATCGCCCATCTGGGTTCATTTTCTAGCGTTTCCCATACAATTATGGTCTTGGGAGGTCTTATTTCATGATGCAAACATGTCATCCCATTCAGTAGTGGTTATGAAAGTCATGTGTATACTGGTTAATGTTGACACAAGGGAAGAATTGGAGGTAGAACTAGAAATTGTGAGGCCAAATTACTCTCACCTTCATATTTTGGATTATGAGGGAATCCCTTTTCAACATAGGTGGTGCCATAAGACCGAGAACACCATGAAGGATTGCTCCCTTATTTTCTATGGGCATCAAGGGATCAGGGACGACCTTCTCTCCAAAAAAAGAAGTCTCCCTCATGAGGATTTAATTGTAGCAAAGAAAGTTGGGCTTTCCATTTAGAAGGAGGAGATACTAGCCCATTTACAAGTTTATTAGAGTAAAATTCAGCCTAAAAGTGGTCTCATAAGGAAAAACACTAAAATATTAGCTAAAATAATAAAATAAGACTTATGAATGTTGGAGGGAAAAGAAGAAAACTATTTTTTTTTTTTTTTTAAATTGTATTTTTGGATTATCTCCTCATAAATTTACTTAAATTTTAGGTGTAGACACTCGCTGAATGTGGAATTAGATTCCACATCTAACGATTACCCATTATGCATACTTATGAGAAGACCCACATTAATAAAAATTGAAGATGCATCAAAAAAGGGGCAAGTAGAAAATCTCACTTGGAAAAAGCCCAAGTCTAAGCTCATCTAGATGTGGTTTTTGGGGAAGCAAAAAGGGATCACTTAGAGAAACAAAGGCCCTAGGTGGGGTGCCACTATGATTATCCAATATTTCAACTCCAGGGCACTGGGTAATCCCTCTAAAAAATTGGCCTTGCAAAGGGTTGTGGATTTATTATCGCTTGACATTTTTTTACTTCAGGAAACCTTAGGGGATGGGGCCCTGGTTACAAAAGTTTTGGAGGAACTCTTAACAAGATGGAGTTTTTTCTATTTAGACGCCTGCGAGTGATCAGGTGGTCTAGCCATTGGATGAAACCCCTAACAAATCAAAGTTTTAAACCAATGGGGGATGGATTCGGTGTTGGGTATGGACTTTATTGATTTGGAACTAGACATTAGGTGATTTTTGAGGTCTAAAATGAGCCTCCTAAGGAAATTATAAAATAATAGTGGAAATAATAAAATAATATTAGATTACATCATCAAATTTTAGAGAGAGAAAAAAAAATATATATATATATATATATATCTTTTTTAACTCGTATTTTGACCTATCTCCCTAATGGATTTCCTCAATTTTCAAGTGGAAACGCTCATTAGATGTAGAATTTGATTCCTCATCCAAGGAGTACCTATGTTTCATACTTTTGATAGGCCATTTGACAAAAACAAATCAAAAATACATGAAAAACGTGATTACAATCACGTTTTTTCATGTATTTCTCATTTTTCGTGTAGCAGGGTCCATCAAAAGTATGCAACATTGGTACTCCTTGGATGATGAATTAAATTTTGCATCCAACGAGTATTCCCGCTTGAAATTTGAGTAAAACCTTAGGGAGATAAGTTGAAAATACGAGTTGAAAACGTAGTTTTAATATTTTAATATTTTTTAATCTTTTTACCTTTTACTCCAAAAATAGTGAATCATCCCCCATGGTTGACATCATCATCTTGAGTCTTATTGGTTCTTATAAAGTTTATTTTGGTTGTACATTTTTCTTAGGAGGCCCATTTTAAACCTCAAAAATCCCCTAATGTATTGATTTAAGGGTGGCCAACATATATGGGTCATTCTTAGAGAAACCTCCTTTCTCGGAATCCCTACTCTAGAAGGATTTTCTCTTCCCTAAAAAATTGATTCTTGGAGGGGATTTCAACTTCTCCCTTGGGATAGCTAAAGTATAGGCCCCCCACACAAGACATGGTACCCTTACATACGTTTTTGAGAATGATTTTATTATGTTTGAAACTTTGGTGGAAAGGATTCCTTTAATGTGTCAATGAATTTCACATCAGGGTGAATATGATCATTACCCTATATTCCTAGAAATCATAGGGTTGGGGAAAAAATGGTGAGCCCCTTCAAATTTAATGCAACATTGGCTTAAAGAAGAAGAATACTTAGACCTGGTGAAATGTACATGGGTTCCTTTTGATCTTGAGTTTGGGCTCTCTACGAGAGTTTAATTTTCTAAGAACTTTGCCCAAGTTAAAAGTTCCATGATTAATTGGGTTGCTCTCAAGAGAAAATGGGACAATCAGGAACTTAAGGATAATGAGAAGGAATTAGAGGACTTGTGCAAATATGAGGATCGGGGTACCTCAATGATGATTTAAAGGCTAGGTTGCTTCTTCTTCATACTCGAAGAAGGAAATTATTGGAGTAAAAATAAGTTGCCTAGAGGCTTAAGAGAAAAACCATCTAATTGGATGTAGGGGACGAAAACACAAAATTGTTTCATTCCTATGTGAAGGGGAGGAAAATGGCCAACACCATTTGGAAATTAGATAATTAGGAAGGAGGATTTGCCTCAACCTTTCAGGAGTTGGAAATCCTAAGTAAGAAACACTTTGGAAACATCTTCAAGGCTGACAAGAGAGAATCCATTGTTGATGTGATTAGGTTAGCCCAATTATTCCCTAGATTTGTTGAGGAATAGGACAATCAAAGTTTAATGGGGGAATTTTTTGAGGACAAATACAAGTGTTTCTCAATAGTTTCCAACAAGACAAGATCCCAGGTCCATATGAATGGTCGGTAGCGTTATTATTAGGCCTCTATGATTAGCTAGGGAAAAATCTATTGAAGGTAGTGATGAGGCTCATCAATAAGTAAATTACATGGACCTTAATGGAACTCTCCAACTTATTAAAATCAACTTTTCTCACCTTTATTTACATATTTTATTATATTTTTCTCAGTGATAAGGGTAAAGGAGAGATGCTTGTCATGTGGCCTAATGTGCATTAATTGCAGGATTTGGAGGAGTTTTTGGCTAATTTAAGTGCAGGAACTCGAAGTAGATAAGCAAGAGGGATGTTAGGAGATTGAATCTCCCTCCTTAATTCCTCAATCACTTGAATATTCCTCCACCAGATCTCATCAGCTTAGAGTTACAAGTAGCCAAGCCCATCGAGGTCATTGGCAGCCAAGCCAGTGATAGTTGAAGAGAAGTTAATCTCGAGTTTGGGAGCTAAGCCTCCCTAATTTTAAGGAAGTTTTTGGTAGCTTCAGTTGTATAAATAAGAAGGCCTAGGGCCTCATTAGGATTCGAATTTTTAATATAGCCAAGAGGCAATTTTGAGCATAAGACATTGTGACTACTCCTCATGTTATTTTCGACATTTTGGTGATAATGGAAAGGGTTTCTTTGATCCAACACTGAGTTGACTTTGAGGGCTGAAGTTCTTGGGTTAGAGCCCAACCCTAGCAATACAGGTTCCTCTTCTTTTTGTATATGGATGCTTAGATTACATTCATAGTTAGCTGTTGAAGTTATTTATGTCCCTTTGTAAGTACTTGAATGATGGTTTTGTTTTGCTCCCATTAGTTGGAAAGGTAGATTAGTGGTATAATAGTAAAAGTGAATAATTTAGAAAATCTTGTGATAGTGGCCTCTTCCTCATTTCCCTCATGGGATCATGGTTTGAGGGCGCCACTCTCACAAACCCAAAAACAGATATGTCTCTTTAGATCATTGCATGGCTAGGATTCTTGATTGAGTAGATTATTGTTTATAATTCCTTAGAGGCACTTGCAATTTTCATTTTGGTTTTTGAAGTTGTTGTAGTTTAGAGAGCATTGCATTTCAAAGATTTCACCATTAACTATCAATAATTATGTTTTTTTCCTAAATTCAACTCATCTTTTCCATATGTAAATGAAGTTATGTATAAATGAAGGAAATAATGTATGTTTTTGCAGTAGTTTTTGAATTGCAGGGAGAACTCATTTCACCAGCCTCATCCAAGTTGTCTTAACCCATACTAGCAAATTCTACCAACCCCCAATGCGAATTTATGTTTTGTAGCAAAGTGGACACCTCCCTTGAGAAAATTCAACCATCTTGAAGAGTTGGGATGAGCCTTAGGAAGTATACAACTCCTCTATGCCTTATCCCACCATAAGATACCTTTCCCACACTTTATTCCACCTCTTCTACCCTCCTATATCTTTCAGCCTATTTCCTGTAGTAAACCAGGACATCCTATAGTACTACAGGAAACCCTGTAGCAGCCTGTTTTAAGCTTGAATTAAAAAGAAATGATCATCTGAGCTTAGGTTTGGCCTTCACTTGGCTTCCATACCGTCAGCACCATTTTGGACCTGTTTCCCCATGCCTTTCTCCCCTGCAAAAGATTAGATTGGTTCACTTAGTATTTACATTTATAACATTGAAACTCAAAAAAGGCTATTTTCTACAATTTCTAGTTAGTACATTCATATAACAGTTAGAGTAGTTTGAGGTTAATTTCCATGCTTACTTAGGCTAACTAACTAGATGTTAGAATGCCCAGTTAAATTAGGTCTCTTTTGCAAGAAATGTGTAAATTCTCAGCTAGATAATTTCATGTCACTTCATAACAATTTCCCATTCAACATTTTCATTTCCTAATATAAGAAACATTTCCTTTCTTCATTAAAAATAGTTTTCCATTTGTTTTTAGTAGTCAGACTCCTTCTAGTCAATAGAATACTAGCTTGAAAAACCCTAGTGGTTTATCGCCCCAGTTAAAAAGTGACAAGAGTAGACCATTGCATCCACTGTGTATACAACACTATCACCTCCAAGTTTGTATGAACCCCGGGTTGATGAAGTAAAGTTGGTAGCCCTAAGAGTTGCAACGTCCTTGCTGCAATATTGGAGCTCATCACTTTTTGGCCACCCTTAGCTCCAAAACAAAAAGTAGACTCCTAGTTAGCAAGCCACGTGGCAAGGTCACATCAAAGAAAATGAGTCAAACAGGTGGTCAAGTTAAGTTGTACAGGAGTGGGTGATGACTATGAGGGAAGGCTGCATGATAACTAACAGTTGGCCAACAGTTCAAAAGGGGAAATCACGTATGTGCCAACCAACACAACACTCCAAGGAATCAACCATAAATAGAAAAAAATTCCTAACTTTCATGCACACGTTGTTCATTTCGAGATCAAGAGAACCAGGATCACCTGGAAGAGCCATCGAAAAAGAAAACCAATTTCGACCATCCTACATGGAACAGCTACAAGAAACACAGGGAACTACAGGAAACAATGGGAATTGTCTAAAACTATGAAAGGGGGTGCCTAAGGCCCAATTATTCATAAATTATCCTCACCCAATGCATCACAGTGAAAGGTAGGTGGCCCATATCCTTTGTGTTTTGACTTGATAGCTAGGAATATATATATATATTATATATATATTTTCTCTAGTAATTACAGTGGGCATGGGGTAGACAAAATTGTGTGGAGGATTTATGTGGGGATAAATAGAGAATTTCAGTCGCCCTCCTAAACTCTAAACCCATAGTCACCTTGGAAAGCTCTAGAGCTAGGCCACCAAAATCCCTATAGTCAACTTGTTAGAGAGGAGAAAATGACCAGAGGTTTCAACAGAAGGGAGCCCATAGGGACATCCAGAATACACCTCCATCCCCCTATGGTAGAGATATTTAGAAGGCATCAATGGTTGGGATTCTTTGAGCTTCTTAGAGGATATGACAATGACGTAGCTCGAGAATTTTCCATGTCACTCACCCCTCAGGCTAGAATCATTGCTACTTTTGTGGTAAGAGGGTTGTCAATAACAATTACCCCTGAAATCATTAGCAGAATCACTACAATTCCTCTAGAAATGCAATGGAGAAAGGAGGATAAAGTTAGCAGCACTTTTGCTAGGAAGAATTTTTTCTTGAGAGATGAAGAGCCAATTGGGGACAAAAGTGGGATTAGAACAGAGAGCCTTACCTATCCTTGGGATGAAGTACGATATCACATTCTCAAATATATTTCTTGTGAAGGAAGGCTCAATATAATTCATGGTTACCAATTTATAATTCTCCATGAGCTAATATTTGGAGAGGAGTTACCCCTTAACATAAGACTTAGTGTACCCTACTTCTTATTGCAATCAATAATAGACATGAGCCTAATGGTACATGAAGGAAAACATCAACAGTTGGCACATCATGGACTCATCAAGCTCATACTAGAAGATGCCTTCAGCCAGTTAAGAGTTCCTATTCTATGGTCCACATTTAGGGACATGGACAGGGAGGCTATAATTGAAGCAATTGAATATGCGAGGGACCCAATCTCTAGTGGTGAGGAGGAAGAAGAAGAGGAAGAACCAGAGGAAGAAAAGGAGGAGAGACAAATAAAACAGAGGAAGAAGAAGAAAGAAAAGAGAATAGTGGGGAGGAAGGACAAAAGGATGAGGCAAGACCTAAAAATTGTACCAAGGAAGGGGAGGAATCTCCAAGAGTGTCTCCTGAACCCACAGAGAGGGAGGTAGCTTTTGCCTTGACTGCCCTAAGCACACCCATAAAGTCAATAGGAAAAAGGCAGAGGCAGACTTCCCTATATTTAGAAACAAGGAGGAGCACTAGGATCAAACAATGGAGACCACAAACACCCACCAAGACTCATATAATTATTGAGGACTCACTAAAAGAACAAGAAAAACTAGTCTCCTCAGAAATGAAAAGTGAAGAGGGAACATCAAAAAAGGCTTCCCCAAAGTCACCAATCAAATATGTTAGGAGGCATGTCACCAGGTCAGCCTCAGCAAAGAAAATCAAAGAACCTTTGACCCCATGTCAGAAAGGAAAAAGCCTCCTACAAGAAAAATAGACAATCCTATAGGAAACTCTATTATCACTACAAGAAACACAAAAAAATAGCAGGAAGGATAGAAAAGACAAATGAAAGGCAAGGAAGCAGCAACGCAAGTACAGGAGGAGGCAGATGCTCCAAAGACATTAAAGGGAGAATCCCAAGAGTTGTAGGAACCTAGCCCATATCCCAATCTAAGGTATTATTATAGATTCATTGAGGGAGGCAAAGTAATACCACACATTTTTTCCATTCCTCTCTTCTTTTAGATTGAGAAGGAGAGAGGAAGGACACATCGCTGGATGCAAATTTCTAAATCAAAGAATGTAGAGGACGTGGGCCATATGGAAGAGAAGATATTGGAGATGGGTAGAGAGTTGAGTAGGATAAGAGACATGGAATGAATTATGAAATCTCAACTAGAGGATGAAAACACATGGATGAGGAAGCAGGTACAGGAAAAAGAGAGCCAATTGGCCACTATGGCAAGCCTCTCTATGGAGGCACTCCAATGAAGGATGCCACCAAAGTCATATACCTTGTACCTAAAAGATTAATGGTTGCAATTTCAAATAAAGACTCTAACACAATGGGGGACTATGCCTTTCCAAGACTATAAGCAATTCATTGAGCTATGTGACCAAATCACCCTAGAGGATAAGGCCAAGATATCTAAATTATACTTACACAACTTGGCCTTAACAAACTTGAATGTTTGGGACCCCAATGTAAAGATAGGGGACTTAAAACTAATGGCACTTGCATCATGGATGATTTATGAGGAGGACAGGGCTAAGGAAGTAAAGAGGGTGTTGGAAAGAGAAGAAAAAGAGCCCATTTACATCATAGTAGAATAGATCAATTCCATGGCTATCATTAGCACCCACAACATCATTACCAATGATCCCCATCTTGCACCAAGATACCAAGATACACAAGAGCAGGTAATCACTCATTTTGAAGACACCTTGAGATTACTAGGGGATGAAAGCCAACAAGCATGCCAAAGGACATGGGGTACCCTACGATACAATGTAAGGACCAGGGAGTATCATTCCCCTAAAAGGATGAGAGATGCACTAGAAAGGACCCACTATATAAGAAGGCACTACAAAGACTCAAAATCAACTAGGTTGGTTTGAAACTAGACCCACCATTGCTATTGAGTATGTAAGAAGGAATGCAGGAGGAAGAGGAAGGAAATTAGTGGGAGGAAATAGAGAAGCCACAGGAGCAATGAAAGACATGGACATAGATTAAGTTGCTCAGAGGATGAGAAACAATTTCAGTAGGTGGGTGATGATGAGGCTCATGAATAGGTAAATTATGTGGACCTTAATGCCACTCCCCATCTTATTAAAATCAACTTTTCTCACATTGCTTACATATTTTATTATATTGTGCTTAGTGAGAAGGGTAAAGGTGAGATGTTATGTCATGTGGCCTAATGTGCATTAATTGTAGGATTTGGAGCAGTTCTTGGCCAATTTAAATGCAGGAAATTAAAGTAGACAAGGAAGAGGAATTTTAGGAGATTGGATCTCCCTCCTTAGCTTCTCAATCACTCGAATATTCCTCCACCAAATATCATCAACTCAGAGTTACAAGCAGCCAAGCCAGTGATAGTTGAAGACAAGTTAATCTCAAGTTTGGGAGCCAAGCCTCCCTAATTTTAAGGAATTTGTTGGTATGCTTAGTTGTATAAATAAGAAGGCCTAGGGCCTCATTAGGATTCAACTTTTTAATATAGCCAAGAGGCAATTTTGAGCATAAGAAATTGTGACTATTATTCTCATGTTATTTTTGACATTTTGGTGATAATGGAAAGGGTTTCTTTTATCCATCACTAATTTGACTCAGAGGGCTGAATCTCTTGGGTTAGGGCCCAACCCTAGCAGCAGAGGTTCCTCTTGTTTTTGTATATGTATGCTTATATTACATTCATAGTTAGTTGCTGAAGTTATTTATGTTTTATCCCCTTTGCAAGTACATGAATGATTGATTAGTTTTTCTCATATTAGTTTAAAAGGTACATCAGTGGTACAATAGTAAAAGTGAATACTTCAGAAAAGCTTGTGATAGTGGCCTCATCCTCATTTCCCTCATGGGATCATGGTTTGAGGGTCCCACTCTCACAACCCCAAAAACAAATTTGTCTCTTTAGATCATTGCATGGCTAGGGTTCTTGATTGAGTATATTATTATTTATAATTCCTTAGAGGCACTTTCAGTTGTCATTTTGGTTTTTGAAGTTATTGTAGTTTAGAGAGCATTGTATTTCACAGATTTCGCCATTAGTCATCAATAATTCTGTTTTTCCTAAATTCAACTCATCTTTTCCATATGTAAATAAAGTTATGCATAAATGAAAGAAATAATGTATGTTGTTGTAGGAGTTTCCGATATGCAGGGAGAACTCATTTTACTAGCCTCATCCAAGTTGTCTTCACCCATACTACCCAAGTCTACCAACCCCCAATATGAATTTATGTTTTGTAGCAAAGTGGACATCTCCCTTGAGCAAATCTAACCATATTAAAGAGTTGAGCTGAGCCTTGGGTAGTATACACCTCCTCTATGCCTTATCCCACCATCAAACACCTTTCCCACACTTTATTCCACCTCTCCTACCCTCCTATAGCTTTCAGCATGTTTCCTGTAGTAAACCAAGACATCCTGTAGTAAAAACCAGGACATCCTGTAGTACTACAAGAAACCCTGTAGTAGCCTGATTTAAGCCCAAATTAAGCAGAAATGACCATCTGAGCTTAGGTTCGGCCTCCGCTTGGCTTCCAAACCATCAACACCATTTTGGACCTGTTTCCCCATGCCTTTATCCCCTACAAAATATCAGTTTGGTTCACTTAGCATTTACATTTATAACATTGAAATTCAAAAAAGACTGTTTTCTGCAATTTCTAGTTAGTACATGCATACAACAGTTAGAGTAGTTTGAGGTTAATTTCCATGCTTACTTAGTCTAACTAACTAGATGTTAGATGCACAATGAAATTAGGTCTCTTTTGCAAGTAATGTGTAAATTCTCAACGAGATAATTTCATGTCACTTCATAGCACTTTCCCATTCAACATTTTAATTTCCTAAGATATGCAAGATTTCCTTTCTGCATTAAAAATAGTTTTCCATTTGGTTTTAGTAGCCAGACTCCTTCTAGTCAACAGAAGACTAGTTTGGAAAGACCTAGTGGTCTATCACCCCAATTAAAAAGTGACAAGAGTAGACCATTTCATCTACTATGTATACATCATTGTCACCTCCAGGTTTGTAAGAACCCCGGGTTGATGAAGTAAAGTTGGTAGCCCTAAGAGTTGCAGCATCCTTGCTGCAATACTGGAGCTCGTAAGGTCATGGAGGAATCCACGCAGATAGGGAGGGTGCTCGCCTCTTTCAATACTGCTGTTATTGTACCGATTCTAAATGAAGATAACCCCAAATCTTTTGATGAATTCAGAACCCCAACTTTTTAAATAACTTTGGGCCCGTCTCTTTCTATAGTTTCATTTATAAAATCATTGCTCGATGAATAAAACTTATTTTCTTGAGAGTCATTTTCATGGAACGGTTTGGTTTTTTGGAAGGTTGTCAAACTCATGAGGAAATCAGGGTGGCACAAGAAGGCCTTCATAGTCTTGAAGAAAAGAAAGGTATCATTCTAGATATAGATCTTTGAAATTCTTATGACTGTTCCAGCTAGATCTATCTTTGCTTCCCTTTAACACACATAGGTTTTGAGGTTCCTTTCACCACCTAGATCATGAGTTTCACATATTCTACTTCCTTTGTGTTTTTAATCAATGGATTTTCTTCCCTGTTCTTTCATGATCAAATATGGTTACGCCAAGGATGCCCCCTTTCTCCCTTGTTGTTTCTCCTTGTGGATGAAGGTCTCAGTTGATTACTATTAGATGCCAGGTAGAGAGGATTGTTTTGGGGCATTGTGGTGGTTAGGAATCTAGTAATCACTCATTTATTGTTTGTCAATGGCATCCTAGTTTTTTGTGATGGCTCAAGAAGAGCACGAGTTTTTCTACAACAAGATTTTCCCTTATCCAGAAGAACCACGGGCATGGAAATCAATATTTCAAAATCATCTTTGATGTGTCATATTTCGGATGAGATGGAGCTCCAGTTTGCTCAAAACATGTTGTATTTTAATTCCACTCCTTTTGATAATCATTTAAATTATTTGGGTTTTCATTTGAAACCTAATGATTGAAGGAAAGAGGGCTAGTTTTGGTTATTAGAAAAAATTGAAAAGCAATTGGAAACTTGGAGTGTGAGATGGTTATCTTAAGCAAGGAGGGTAGTGCTCATTAAATCTGTCTTGGAAGCAATCCCTCCCTACTGGATATCCCTCACATGGGTCCTAAAGGGAATTATAGAGAAGATGTGAAAGGTGTGTCTAATATTCCTTTTGGCAGGGTCCAAGGATCATTTTGTTATGCCTTGGGTAAAGAAGGATAAGATCACATTTCCTAAAGCATGGAGTGGATGGGACCTCAAAAATTTACCTATGTTCGCGAAAATATTAGTGGAAAAGGTTGGTTGGTGATTACTAACTACCCACAGCCTATGGAATGATGTAGTTCACTTTAAATATATCCATCCTAATTCCATTGAAGAGTAGATGAGACTCCCATCCAAGGACCAGAAAAATATGTCAGATACCTAGAAAGTAGTGGCTGCTTCCTTATCCTTGATAGAAAAATGATTTTGTGTGGCATGATGGGAACAGGTAGAAGTTGAGGGTGGGTATTGATCCATGGTCAAATTATGGTGGTGCAGAATTCAGCCAATTGCAAAGTCTTATCAACTTTCTAAACACAAATGGCACTTTTACTCTCATTCTGGTTGCTAATTAGGGAACCATTATCATCTAGGCACATGGTTAGAAATTGTACAAGTAGTTGGGTATTGAAGTATATCTTGAGAATGAGTGGAGGGAATATACATTAGCTTTAAACTTCACCCATGTTTGGTTAAGAGATATAGTAGATGAATTGACCTAGGCCCATTACCCCTTTGATGTCTACACTCCCAAGGCAAGTTATCTTCACCTTATTGTTGGTAGAATGGAAGGAGACACATCCTGCTGGTGGAAACTATTGTGGAAAATCAAGTTCCCAAACAAATATCATCAAAGTATGTGGTTTCTATTAAAAAAATAAGGTTCCAACCTAGCACAACTTACAAAAAAAAAAGAAATTTTAAGGTCCTAGATGGTGTACTCTATGCATGGAAAATTCTAAGTTTGTTCAACACCTTTTCATTGAATGTTCTTTCACGAAGAAAGTTTGGGATATGTGTTGAACAAAAATTTCCTTTTTATCCTCTTGGTCTAGAAGCAATATGCTAAAGGCTGAGAGATCATGGTCAAGTATTAGTGCATTGAGAAATTACATAGTTGGGGCATATGACTTGCAAGGAATGAGGGAATTTTCAGGACTCCCCTTCTTATCTAGACAATATTTCTTCTAAAATGCTTGCAATATTTGCAAATCTTCCAAAAAAATCCTAGGTCTGTAACCTGAGAATAATCATTGAGGAAGATATTGAAAAAAATATCTCCTAGACTTTTTTTTTATAATGCATATCAAGGATAGGATAGAATCTGTGGGGAGGGGTTGTCCTCTACTTTTATTATTCTCATCATTTCTCAATGTATATGGGTCTAGGACGTGGTTCAACTAAACTTATGTCTCTTAAGTTTTTCCTACTCTTTGCAAAAGAAAAAATATGTGTATCTCTTCAAGTTTTCATTGACTCCATGCTTGCGATTAATTGGTTTTCCAGAGTCCAAAGGTGTCACAACCAGCTTCTCCTTCCATTATTTGAGGAGTTGCAATGTATTAAAGCTACTTTTGATAATATCTATTATAGGCATGTCTATAGGGAGCGGAACCAAATTGCAAATCAAATTTCTAAAGAAGGCCTTAAGAAGGATTTTGGGCAGTGGTTACTAAAACAAATAAAGGAATTTGAAATATTTTAATTCTACCATCGCCCTTTCATAGACATTTTACACAGTCAACAATTTTGATATATCATTTTTGCTTTTTGTTACTTTGGGTGAAAGGCATTTGTGGTATCATATTATTGTATGTATCACTGCCCTAAGAAAGACTTTTGTTTTTATTCCATCAACATGTATTTTTCTCTAAAATATGCGTTTAAAATACCTCAAGTACACAAAATTCAATCCTCACTTATAGAATGCATTCAGGGAATGCATCGACAAAATGTAATTTTGCATCAAATTTTTTGATAGAAATGCAAAGCTTTTCCATTAAACTTTTGCTCGGTCACAACAAAATACTCAGGAAATATTACGTTGGAAACCAAGATGCAGGTTTTTCAGGGGAGGAAAAAGTAGAAGAACCAAAATCTTCAACAAGTAGACAATTTCCAACATACATTATACCAACTTGGTGACATCTATACACATTCTAGAACTAACCTAAGAAAAATATAACTTTGCATAATGAGATCATAAGACAGGGGGGATCTATCGAAATTTTACCAAACTAGCCTCCAAGGGAGTTTCTCGCAATTCTACATTGATCTCTTCATTCCTTTGGATTTGAAGCTCGAATAATTGCCATGGTGGGGTTCGATCTTATCTCCCTCAAGGTTCACTTGAGTTTGAAGTCTTTGCATCTCTTCAACCAAGAACAAAATAGTAGTGGATTCCTTAAGAATCTACCTATGTAGGTCATTGCTTTCATCATGGAGATTGAAAGGGGGTGTGGGCAAAGTTCACATGCACTATTACAATTAGAGCTCTCAGGGTTATACTCGTGACTCTCCAATGTACCCAGGAAGACAGAATAGGGATTGGATACTAAATGATAATTAGGCTAGAAGAAGGAATTCAAGTGACTGAAATTATGGATGATTGGGGATGAAGGAGGGCCAGACTTAACAAAGAGAAAAGGACTCCTCGGATAGGAAGATGAGCATAAGAAAACCCAATAGATATCCAAAAGTAGGACAAGACAGAGACAAAATTTAAAATTTATTACTAGAATGATAACTTGGTACCTTCAAAACATCAACACGCCAAAAAAAAAACTGGTATGAGAATTCATCTGCGATAGCTTCCATCTGAAAAATTCGTCTTTGTTTGGTGGGAGGAGGGATAATATTGCATAGAGAGGCAAAGGGGCATCAAATGCAATTGAGAGTATGATTGGGAAAATGAGAAGGACGCTATAATTAGCTACTAGAACCACTTAAGGAGCCTCTATCAAGCCAAAGGAAGGTAATTGCCAGCTCCATGACAAAAATCAGAAAGGATCACTGACGAAATTATGGAGGAAAGCTCCACGAATAATGAACTTGAGATTATTGATACAGGAACCTTTCACACCATAGAGCACAAGTCTCTCTTTCATGTTGAATTTCACAGACCTCTAGAGATTGTGCAAACTTGAAGGATACCCGACGTCCATAGAGGAAAACTAAGCTCCCATACAAGCACCAGGAGCCAAATTCTAGCTTAATTAGCTCATTACCATCATCCATGATTAAAATTTCAAGACCTAAGAACTCATACACCACAAAGATCATATCAAACATGAATTCCTTTAACAATCACTCCCATGTAGCTCGGAATGAGCCTGGTACGAGGGTATAAGAATAAATGAAAAGCTGTCCTTTTGTTGAGTTCACCATATGCGAGGAATTAAGAGGCGCATGGCTTGTATGCTTGCAGCTTGCCACCTTAGTAATGGCCAAAAGCTCATTCCACCATACCATTAAACTATTATGCAAATTATTAAAGGGGGGAATGAACTTATGGGAGAGAACCTTAATGACCCCTTCAAAATATATTTCTATGCTCTCAAACTTATGAATATAAAATATGAAATGATGATTAAGGAGCTGCATGGTGTTCATAATGGAATAGTTTTTCAACCAAACTTGTCATTGATGACAAATTATCTTGCCTTCAGAATGCAGGCTTGATTTTCTTGGTCATCAACATCCTTGTTTTGAATTTGAGGTATGTAGTATAAATCCTTGCTCGTAAAGGAATCCAATATGCTAAGAATTTGTTGGAGAAGAAGGCATAGATAGTTATTCCTAAGAAAAGACCCATTATGTAAATGTTGAATGGTGATAAGGGAATCACAAAAAATAACTATCTTGGAGAGTTCCCTATCTTTAACCAGCTGAAGGCCAAACAACAACCCAAACATCTTAGCCAGATTATTCGTCCTCTTGCCAAGACCCCAGGAATACTTTATTGCATGGTTTTTCTCAGGATTCACGAGAATCCCTCCCACTCATGCCACCCCAATTTTGTATCACTTTCTTAATGAAATTATTATTATTATTATTATTATTATTTTATTTTTTGAAAGGATATACATTATACAAAAATAATCAGTGACAACAAATTTAAAGATTAAAATATTTTTTAATTATATATGTCTTTACATATTTAATTTTTATATATTGTCGAATATTTATACTTCTACTTATTATTCATAATTTATATGATTTTATGTGTATGGTATAAATAAAACAATTAACGGCACAATATATTAAAAAATAATAAATTAATAACATTTATTAATATATGTATGTGTTTATATATATTTAACTTTTATATTTATTCAAATATTTACACTTCTAATATAATTATTTTATAAATATATAAATTATATCATTTTAAGTGTGTATAGTATAAATAAAAAATTAACACACATATATTCAAAAATAATATATATATTACCACACACCGTATGTTTCTTTTGTATATTAAACTACATAATATCATTACTCTTATTGAAATATTGTATGACTTTGATATATATATATTATTTTGAATAATGTGTGGGATTAATTTTTTATATTTATTTATTAACTAACACCATCCTTATATATATAATGAATATTTAATAATAATATTATATATATATATTATATATATTAATATGATACAAAATAAATTATGAATTAAGTATTTTTTAAATTATATTAAGATTATTTTTTAATACTTTTACTGAAATATTACACTTTCTTATAATATTTTACAAATATTTTAATTATATAGTTTAAGTGTGTGGTATAAATAAAAAAAATAAATTAACATATCAGAATTTGGAAAATAAAGATTAACAAATGAAAAATATTATTAAAATAGAAATGAAAAATACTATTAAAAAATCATGTTTTATTTAAGTTAACAACATGATTCCGAACATTCTCCCAAAGATAATTTATTTCTCTTTTCCTCATTTTCAAGTTTGACATTCAGAGATAACATTCTATTAGTAGAGGCAACCCAATTATTTTTTAAAAGCAAGTAGGTTAGTCTTTAAGGTTTTATTGCTTTATTAAAAACTTTTTTGAATTTCATGTGATTTCATAATGAAATTGAAATGAATTTCAATATAACTTTAGACAAATTTCGTGAAATTATTCATGTTTGTGTTTGACATGTTCATGTTCAAGTTGAGATTTGAGAACCTCATCGAATAAATTTTCTCAGCAATGAAATTCGGCGAACTTCAAATTTAATCAATTTTATTAGCCAAAGACTTAGTATATAATTAATGATAAACTTAAACATTTGAAATCATAAGACATATCTTTTCTAATATAGTCAACTATATTAAAATATATATAAATTACAAATAACAATTTACTAATTATATTGATAGATATTATGTGAAATGTAATAATGATATACTAAAGTGTTTTAAATAAGCATTTTTTTTACTTGAAAAAAAAAATTTGAAGGATTTAAATAGTGATTTAAATCTCCTAATTTACAACGACCACATCGAAAACTTTTATCATAATTTTACAATGCCTTTTAGTTTCATTAACAAGTTTTCTATTGAAATATCATGTAATAATAATAATAAAACACTCAACTCTTGATATAATAATGAATCTTAAATTGCTAAGAAAATCATTATGGATACTTCTAATGAATCTTTACAAAAATTCGATAAGATAAATACATATAAAGCCCTTATTGAAAAGAAGAAAGTGTACTATATAAATATAAAGCAATAGTTGTTTTTGAACCTATCTAAACTTTATCTTAGGAAGTTTTGGAGGAAAATTCTAATTTATTTATTTATTTTCCGAGGAAAAAATCATAATTTTAGTCAACGTTTAAACAAGGAACAAAATTACTTTCTAAAAATGCCATTATGCAGTCGATCATGTTCACCTTTCAGTTGATGGACAATTAATAGGGTCTTGACTCCTTTTTTATATTATTTGACTTCTCCTTTTTTGAAGTTTGACTTTGATTCTTTGATCCTTGTTATCATATATATTTCAAACTTTACCTATTACCATAATTTATTTAATATTATTTTATCTTAATAATTAATATTATACATTAAATAATATTATTCATAAACTAGTTGTTTATTATAGTCATTATACAAACTAATGGTGTTTACATTTCTCTCTATTTAAGCATGTGCCATGGTCTTCCTCTTCATTTTGTCCCGATGATGAACCAATTGGATGGTTCAAAACGCGTCGGCAAAAATTCTCTTATGTGATTTCTACCAAAAGAATGTTCTTAATTCAATACGGATCACAAAATCTTGAATTCAAAAAATACATAATTTTGTTGGGGACTAAGTGTGATAATAATCACTTAACTTCCATTTTTTGCCTTGCTTTTTCTGAACTTTTTTCCAAACCCCGTGGTTGGGATCAATTGTTACTATTGCCAATTAATTTCCACCTTCTTGCACAAAGACTCTTTTTTTTTTTTTTTTTTGGTTTAAATCTGAACTCTTGGATACATAGGTTCTTTTTATAGCCCTCGATCCCTTTTCAATGATTGTATCTTCTTTTTATTGCTATAGTACTTTGATTTATGTTACTGGCTATGGATCATGATTCCTAACCGAACACCAACTCCATCATCTACTTAGTTGCCATATTGTGCCTAAGCATCCATATTTGGAATATTTTCATGAATTCTTTAGAAAAATTTAATTTGTAAAACTCAAGAAAATAATATGATCCCTTAGATCCTCGTATTGGATGCCAAATGGTTCAATTATATTGATTACATGTCCAAAAGAGTGTACTACCCCATTATCTCCAGCATGTAGGCAAGAGGTCAACCTCTTGCATGTGGCTCATCAATTCGATGATCACCATTGATTATGGAAGATCAAACTTTAGAGTTTTCACTGATGTAAAACAATACACAATGATGTTGCAAGACACAATGATCATCATAATGGAAACATATGAATTGATAATGAAGAATCTAGAGTTTTTCCTTTATCTGTGGCTCCCACATTTGGTGATGTTACTCGTTAAACCCCATCATTTTCTAGTCATAAATAAATAAAAGCAATAATTAGGTTTGGTTATATTCTTTTATTGCTTCTCTTTGCCATGACTTTTCTCTACGGTATTTGCACCATGGAACCTTGAACTAGCAATTGAGGTAAAGCTCATGTCCAACACACCAAGGCTAAGACTTATAGTATTATTGCAGCAAAGGCCTTCTAGTGCTTTATTCCATTTATCATTTCAACTACTTTAGGTTGCTCCGAAAACAATCCCATTAAACTCTCAGAAGTTCGTGATGACCAAGGCTCCTCCTTAAGTCCAGGTTTTCAATCATGAGTTTTATTTTAAATCCTTTTTTATGTTTTATTTCAAACTCTATATGTCCATAGATTAATCCTTATATTCAGTTTGATTCTTTTATTTGTGTCATATTTTTATTCAAATAAAATA
>APFE030294275.1:103840-119491 GCA_000404065.3 Pinus taeda | reverse complement strand
AACTCCTCTTCACCGTGTTGGGACCAAGACACGTCCATGAAGAATCCGGAGCACACCGCCTGTCTAACCGAGCTCATCCACATATCCCATCGTGATATTTCTGGGGCCCACCACCTTCGTTCGGCATTCTGAGGATTCATCCACTTGGCTAACTTCGGGGCATGGCTCTGATACCACTTGTAAGGACTCTGGACACCACATATCTCCACAATGGTATGATATTGTCCACTTTGGGCCTAAGCCCTCATGGATTTGCTTTTGGACTTACCCCAAAAGGCCTCATATCAATGGAGATATTTGTCCATCCTTATATACCCATGATCCTCCCCACTTCTAGTCAATGTGGGACTTTTGGTCGTATACCCAACATCAAAGCGTCTACAATTCATTTAATTCGAAAAACATTTTTCCCTTTTATTTTGAGTTGATCAAGTATTCCGCAATCATGGAAGAAAGTCAATCAAAACCCCATCGTTCGCGGAGACTTACGAGTCAACCATCGTTGACTTTGAAAGAAAAGCCATTCAGGATGAAGCGAACTCGTTTAACCGGATCAAAGTCCCCTAGGTTGGTTGGGAAAAACACTCAAACATCTTCAGAGACTCCGGTTACTCCGAACATTTCTGGAATCCCTACCTCTACAAAAGAAATTCTGCAACAGCAGTAGGACATTACAACTAATCCTAGTGTGATGGTTAACACTTCTGTTCCTGAACCAGTTTTGTCTACAGTTGATTCAAAAGGTGTTACTCCCCAACCGTATGCTGCTGTAGAGATTACATCTTCTTCGGCACCAGAAATATTTTACGAACCTGACGGTCTGCCTCTTCCTCCTGGACTAATTGCCATAGAAGAGATTGTGGAAGATCCTCCATCTAGCACTCCAACGCAACTTGGAACTAGGATCGCCCTATATCCTTCTTCATCAGAGAATATTCACCCTCCCTCGGATGTTCCTGAAGAATTGCTGAGGAATCTTTTGGATAGAATTAATATGTCTGAACAACCGTCAACATCAAGGAATGTGTCACTTGACACAGCAACAACTAAAACCCCTTCTACTATTGTGATAATGTTCGTCGACTTACCATCTGTCCCAACCACTTTTCAATCGCTGGATGGAGTCCATAGTAGGACTATTTCGACAGTATGGACTATTCCTATTTTTTCGTCTGGAATTATATCTAGAATCTTTTACGTGGAGTCTCGACAAATTGATCCATCACAAGGTCAATTTGGGCAAACTGGTCCCCAAAGGAAAATTATTCATTTGAGCACTGGATTACCGTCGTATGGAGGGTCATATACCCTTTAATTGTCTTCCCCAGAAGGAAAACCATTTGTGAGCTCACAACAGAATTTGGGTTATACTGGAATCACAACTAGCGGTTGGGTACCAGTTTTCTCTCAACAACCAAGAGTTGTATGCTCGATACAACAAAGTTCACCTATGACAAACAATCCCACTACACCGGATATTGTAGCTGTATCGCAAGTACAAGTGTCACAAATTGTATGCCAACCTCAAATTTCACAGGTTGCGATACAACAACCTCTTGTACCTCTGACACAACCACAATCACCCACTAGTGGAATGGCACAGGTTCAAATGGGGAACCCCAACCCCCATCTTGGTCAAACAATCAGTGTTGGACAATAGTCCATGGCTTCACAATCATGGCTGGTGCAATACCAACAACCGCAATTCTAGCAAGCTTACCAAGGATATGAGAAACAAGTCTTTGCGAGTAATGGGCAGCAGTATCAACCATATCATAATGGTTATGCCCATCAACCTTACCAAAGTTACCAACATCAAATGCATTATGCTGGTATGCAAAGACCGACTGCTTAAACGATTCCATCTTATCTTGGGTATGCTCAACCAAGCCTAAATCAATAGTTACCCTTCATGGCAACTCTAGAGTTACCAGATCTAAGTCGACTAATGAACGATCCAATTGCCTACGCTCCTTGGTGGCTGGTGATCCCGCATAAACTTCCGTCAGATATTCCTAAATTTAATGGAAATCCTGGCGAAGACCCATCGAATCATGTGATGACTTTCATCTATGGTGTTCGTCAAACACTCCCAATGATGATTTGATTTGGCTTCACCTCTTTCAGCACACGTTAATTGGTCTAGCAGCAAAGTGGTATATCAAACTACCTAGAGCTTCATTTGATAACTTTAGTACCCTAGCCACAACCTTTTTAAGCCATTTTCGATTACCTATTAGGTAAGAAACAAGAATTGAGCTGCTTACCAATTTCAAACAAACGACAGCCACTCACTTATCCGATCATATTCATGAGTGGCGACATTTTCGTAGAATGGTGAAAACATATGTTCCTGATCAGCTATTGGCTGAATGGTTTATTAAGTCACTGTTACCCGCTATTACAGAAGATGTGGCAAAGGGAAGAGTCGTCACTGAAGAGAAAGTTATTGCTCGTGCACAATATCTAGACTTGATCTATACTTAGTCTATCATGCTCTACGATAAAATCCCTGACGCTCCTAGACCAAAATTCTCCATCCCTCTGCCTCCTAAATCAAACAAAGAATCTCATGCCGATGATGGTGTGATAGGCACGACACACACTAAAACTGCAAAGGCCACATCCAAAAAGGCCCACATGGTTTCGTGTGAAGATGTGAATGAGGAACTTCTAGCCTCGGAAGTAAATGTTGTGTCAATAGACAAAAGTAAAGAAACCAAGCAACCAGGAGGCAAGGAGAAAAAACAAGGGAAGAAGAAAAACCAGGGAGACTCATCTCTTAGGAAACCTTCTGCAAACCCTTATGTGAATGCGAAACCCAAAAGTCCATGCAGTATATGTGACAGGGATCATTGGACCCGAGAATGTCCATATAAAGAAAAACTTAGAAAATTCTTCAAAAGTTCAAAAATCTCGGCTGTATTGACGGATCCGTTTCCAAACCAAGGAACAAATATGGTTGCTAGAGAAAATGCTTCCCCATCCCAAGTGCTAATGTTGTCAGTCTCGAAGAAACTGAATGACACTCTTATAACGATAAGGAGTAAAGATTACGGGAATCCACAGATGTTGAACAACAAGGACCATGACCAACCTAGTAGTTCAACATTGACTTCAACACTGAAGTCGTGCCACCCATCATTCCTGAATTAACAATAAAACCGCCAAAGGGAGTAGTACAGAAATCGACGTTTAATCCTTGTGCCCGAGCAGTACAACATTATAATATAGTGGAGGATTTAGCCCAATCACCATCTGCAATGTCGACTCTTGAAGTGCTGCAAAATTGCCCCTCCCAAAAGCAGGCTTTATTGTCAGCAATAGGTGGGATTGACCCAACGGATTCCAATCTTGTATCTTTTAATCATAAAGGATACAACCCTTAGTTACCAGCTCAACTAGCTTTCCTCATTCAAGTGAAATCCCTCAATAAAACTTTTCATAGAACAATTATGGATGAGGGAGCATCCACATGTATCATGTCGATGAGTTGCTGGAGAACTCTGGGGTCTCCTTCTTTGTCACGATCGTCAACAACATTAAAAGTATTTGATGGACGAACGTACACCCCGTATGGGATACTAAGTAACTTGCAAGTCGAACTGGGGGGGAAAATAGTAGAAATCGATGTTGAAGTCATTGAAGGAAATCTTGACTACAACATCCTACTAGGATGACCCTGGATATATGCCATGGCAGCTGTTTTGTCGACCTACTTTAGGAAACTTGCATTTCCTTCCCAAGGAGGAATTACAATCATCGACCAACAAACTTTTCTCCCCAATAGTTCACAAGTTACGGGAAGCATTCCAATGATCCATGGAAGCCCTAGCGTGCTTCATAATATCGGAGTAGACCTACTAAAAGACCCTATGTTAATGGGAACCTTTACCCTACCCCCTCCTACCAATTCGGCGGAAGTGGGTAATGTAGGAACTTGCAATATGATATCTTCCATTCAAAAGATGTCAGAAAACGATGTTAAGATGGATCATTCGCAGGTTTTTCCTCTAACCCCGCTGGAAATATTATAGAAATCAATGTTCTCAGCATGGGAGGCAAACCAGAATCAACGCTCGTTAAGCATTTGGATAGATAGGTCTAAGGAATATGGCACCCCTTCAGATCCTTGGTCACAAGTACACCTTATAGATGAAGGACTCATTCAATCGATGATGATCGATGGGGCACCATGGGAAGATCACCACCATCGTTCCCATCTTCCAACTTGTAAAGAAGATAATTCTGGTGACCTACAACATCCTTCAGTATTTGACTTTCTAACGAATACTATAAACATGGTGGATTCTGAGAGAAACATATCCAATATCGAAGAGACTATTGCCATAAACATCTCGACCAAAACAAATGTTGTAGAGAACATTCATGTTGGCAAATCTTGTTCTTCTTCCAAACTAGAAATATATAGCACTCTCTTTCGTGAGTTTAGAGATGTCTTTTCTTGGTCATATGATGAAATGTTAGGTATCGACTTGAGCATAGTTGAACATGAGATTAATATGTATCCAGATGTCAAACCAGTACGACAACGGCTAAGGCAGGTGCACCCCAAGAAAGCCGTTGCCATCAAGGCGGAAGTCGAAAAACTCCTCCATGCTAGTTTCATTTACCCCATTCCTCTAACCGACTGGGTATCCAATATTGTTCCTATGATGAAAAAACAAGGAACGATTAGAGTGTGCGTTGATTACATGGATGTAAATCAAGCTTGTCCAAAAGACAACTACCCTACACCCTTTATCGACCAAATTATTGATGAATGCACCGGATGTGAAATCGTTTCCTTCATGGATGGATTTTCTAGGTATAATCAAATAAATATCCACCCAAAGGATCAGTCAAATACTGCATTCATTTGTCCATGGGGAACATTCACATATCACAAGCTACCCTTTGGTTTGAAGAATGCAGGGGAAACTTTTCAAAGAGCAATGAACTATGCTTTCCATGACATCAAAAACATTTTTCAACCTTATCTCGATAATCTCCCAGCCCCTTCGTGAAAGTGGACCGATCATCCGTGCCATTTGAGACCAATATTTCTACATTGTCAACACTACAAGATAAGACTCAATCCGCACAAATGTGTGTTTTGTATCAGTTTTGGTCGTTTACTTGGGTTCATTGTCTCAAAGCATGGGATTCGTATCGACCCTTGCAAGGTTTAGGCAATCATTGATTTGCCTCCACCTTCAAGCCTGCTTCAGATTTAAAAACTCCAAGGGAAAGCAAATTTCCTCAGGAGGTTCATTCCAAATTACGCCAAACAAGCTAAAGGTTATACTCTTCTGTTGAAAAAGGATGTACCCTTCGTTTGGGACTAGGTCACGCAAGATTCCTTTGAAGCTTTAAATAAATCTCTAATACAAGTGTCCTTAATGTATGCTCCTGATTATCAAAAAGACTTTAACCTGTATCTGGCTACAGTAGATACAACCATAGCAATGGTTTTAGTTCAAGAAGACAATGGAATTGAACATCCTATATATTATTTAAGCCGAAAATTAAATGATACGGAAATGAAATACTCCTACGTTGAAAAGATAGCCCTCGCAGTTGTTCAAGTAATACAGAGATTTCAACACTACGTCCTCTTTAGGAAAACTACCATTTTGTCAGATTGCAACCCCATGACTTATATATTGTGACGACAGTTGTTGGGGGGCAAGTATTCAAAATGGATAGCAATTCTCCAAGAGTTTGATTTGGAATTTAAAAGATTTAAATCAAAGAAAGCCCTGGTATTTGTGGAGTTACTATGTGATCTCCCATCGTCGTCCAATGATGCAACATCCAGACACAAACATACAGGTCTAATACCTCACCCTCCGAACAATGACATATTCAATACCAAGAAAAATACTACGTGATCGTCGGTGATACTCTTTACCGTTGTGGTATCGATACAGTTCTACGGAGATGCCTCACCCTTGAGGAGGCCGAAAAAGTCCTGAATGATTGCCATTCAGGTGCATGTGGGGGACATCAATCTGGTTATGCTACATCGCAAAAAATTTTGCAAGCAAGATACTTCTGGCTAACCATGTTCAAAGATTGCATAACTGTAGTTAGAAGTTGTAATGCTTGCCAAATATTCGATAGCAAAACCAGAAGACCACCCATGCCGTTGCAACTAGTAGTAGTTTTTGGGCCATTCGCCAAATGGGGCATAGATTTCATGACATGTAACCCCACCTCGACCGGGGGGCATGGGTACATAATAGTCACGGTGGACTATTTTACGAAATGGGTTGAGACGATGCCTACATTAAACAACAACAACGAAATGGCTGCCCTTTTCTTCTTCAATCATGTAGTCTCTAGATTTGGCGTTCCACAGGCCATAGTCATAGATCATGGATCACATTTTCGCAATCACATGATGGTTGAGTTTGCTGCCAAATTAGGATTGTCCCATGACAGCTCTACTCCGTACTATCCGCAAGCTAACGGACAAGTTGAAGCAATCAACAAATTCCTAAAGCGCATGCTGCAAAGGATGATCGGAGTCCAAAAATGGGATTGGAACCTAATCCTATACTCGGCCTTATGGGCATACTGGACATCGGTAAGAAATGCAACCGGATTCACACCTTTTCAATTGGTGTATGGTCTCGAAGCAATCTTACCAGTTCAATGTGAAATCTCATCCCTCAAACTCGCATTCGACCTTCTCCCCAGAACCTTAGAAGAAGAGGCTTGTTTCTTGGAATTAATCCATTTGGATGAAACCCATCATGATGCAGCTTCGGCTAAAGAGGCTCAGAAGAAATGAGTCAAAGCACAGTTCGACAAGAATGTCAAACCTCGCGTCTTCTTAGAGGGTGACTTGGTGTTACTTTATGACCAGGAATCCGATAAATTGGGAGCAGGAAAATTCAAATCATTATGGATGGGTCCCTATATTGTTAAATGAGTATTAGCAAAAGGAGCCTACGAGTTGATGGACTATGATGGGATTCCACTGGCGTAACCTCGCAACGGGTTGTACCTCAAACGCTACTATGCTTTATCTCGCGTAGTAGTCTTCGTGCTTTTCTTACATTTTTGTTTTTGCCAAGAGCATTTAATTTTGTTAAGTAATCCACATTTTGCATTCGTTGCAGATGTCGAACCTACTGGAATCATTCATTGGATATGCCGACGAAGCAAGTCGTAGCTTGCGGAATCTGTCTTCCGCGGCATGGGCCATTTTCAATCTGAGCAGTGAGTTAGTAAGTTTTAGAGGAGTATGTATTGGTCTGTCTACGAACAATATCGCTCAGTACAGTGCATTAATAAAACTCCTTTCTAATGCCATCACACATGGTATATTCCGATTTGTCATCAGGCTAGACTCACAACTCGTCATTCTACAACTCACCGACATCTATGCTGTATGAAATCTAGCTATCTATCACATGTTCCTAAGGGTCAAAATTTTGGAAAGACAGTTTGATTTCATCCAATATCAACATATTTCCAGAAGTTTAAACACATTAACAGACTCATTGGAAAATTATGTGTTAGATAGACATTTGCGACATTTATAAAAAGAAGCATCATATCAATATATGCAGCAGGATCATGTAACTGAACCAAAATAAAGCTCTGAAAATCAAAAATATATTCCATAATTGTTTATAGTTTGTACATAATGTTCTGTAACCAAGACAAAATTGCTCAATTGACCCAAGACTCAAAATTCTATGGAGTACCCTAGCCTAATGGTGCTGGTGATAACAGGTCACTGCCTATGCAATCATGCGTAAGAGTCTAGTCCATCGACTCGGCACTCCAGTAGTATGTCACTTAAACTGGTGGAACTGGGCCAACATCTACATGAACACATGAGTTTTGATTAGTCTTGATCATAAGAATATTTGAACTTTATAAACAACAATGAATAGAGATATGGTCAGAAGAAAATTACCTATGACACCCCACTGCTCTCCAGCTGTCAGCACCAAATCCGGATCACCTCGGAAGTCCATACCAGCATATGGGAACCTAGCGTAAACCATTTCCTGACGATCAAACCACTCAAAGAAGGTCTCAGAAAAAGAAATCTAGGGCTGGCTAGCATGCCAAGACATGAGATCGACCCATCTCTGCATCCGTGGTTCTGTCGGTGGAGGTAGGCCAAGTGATATATACTGTGGCTGCATCAGCAGGATTCGCTCCAAGGTGAAAGCAGTCAAAATAGAACCATAACCAAAGTTTTTTGATCTGCCACTCTTCACCTTGGTCAATTGTTCCTTCATCATAGAAAGTACTGCATCACACAATTGAACACCTTTGGTTCAAGGCATTCCAAAGCATACTACATATAAGATCTGTTGGCTATATGGAGAGAATAACTACCAGCCAGTCTAGCAAAAGTAAATAGGATGGTCCACAAGGGCCAGTTAGTGACGTCCCAAATGTTGATCTTTTCTTCTGCACTCAGCTAAGATCCCTCTCTGTAATGCCGGTGAATGTACTCCCTTACAGATTCACCCCCACAGGCAGAACCTGATAAAGAGAGAGGGGCACCATGCCTCGATAAGCCGGTCAGAAAGTAGTTGTCCACCACTATCAAGGGGATCGATTTGCCCCTAATCTGGAATACCTGGTTGATAGGATCCCAAGCATTGAGGAAATACTGCAACAAACTAATTTGTTGTCTCATGCTCGAGATACAGAAAAACTTCAGCAAGTCACAGTTCTGTAATGTAGCTACTATGCCTAGAACATGTAAAGCAACAATGTCCTCTTCTTCATGCTTATGTTCTCGCCATGTGATGACCATTTTCCTCTGATGAATCTCTGAAAAAAACAAGGTAAGAGTCAGGATCTTCATTTGGTGAAAACAGGCAAAAATTTCATGAGGAAACCATGCAAAAGTTTTCGTCCCTGCGCCCATCACACCCAAGCAAGTGTTTTAGGAGTGATGCATATTGACTAGTCAGTGGAGACATTAGTATGCATCACACCTTTTGACTAAGGAAGGGTGTGATGATCATAGGGCGAGTTCTTCAAACCCCAGGGGCTCAGCAGAATAGGGAAATGAACTCAAAATCCAAAATGAAAGGCATGTAATGAAAGAGCACAAGTTTAGCTCCTACCTGGTCCAAATGACATCGAGAATCGTCCACAGAATCTCCCAGAATCCGCTGGTGAAAATCATGGGAGAAAAGCACCTCCAGAGCTCCAAAAAACCAAATTCAAATAAAATGGTAAAATGAGAGGTAAAAAATCACTTTTAATTTACTATGCACGTAATTCAGGTAAAATATTAGTGTTTTAACTCATTTATCATACATATGTTTTCATTTCTAATTGGTTTGCTAAAGCAAATGAACAGGTATTACTATCTTTGAAAGAACAAAATGTTAAGGGTAAATCAAAAGATCAATGACCATCACAGCGAGCAATGTTGTCACAGAGTTCAAGCTCGTTATAAAATAAACTCTCCACGAGCAATTTTAGCGCATAGTTCAAGCTCATTAAAAAATAAACATAAGTCATGAGCAAGTGTTTCTCCCCATGTTTAAGCTCATTAAAAAATGAATGGGTAAATAACCATCATGAATGCCTTATCGCCAGCTTTTGACCCTTGGTCGTATTCTCACAATCACCTCCACTCTGATTTTAGCCGATCATTCACCACCATATGATTGTTTACCCCTTCGAGGAACATTTGCGAAGAGCAATTCTGCTAGCCATCCTTGTAACACTACTGTGATTGGAAAACTTCGAACCTTACCTCGAATCAGCTGCTACCCGAAACTATCACTCGTTGCTCAAAAAAGAGTCTTATTTAAGCTCTTTTCACCTGATTCATAAAATATGAAAAGATTTCCGAGTGATTGGCCTCACCAGCTCATTAAAAGGCATCGAAAGTGCTATCCCCCCTCTAGATTTTAATCTTTTTGGACTTGAGGGATTATTACACAAAAAGATCGAGCGCTTGTCTTGTTCGGCTCATTAAAACTATAAAAAATTCATCCCTTTTGTATCATTTTATGCTTTTTCAGAATTAAGGGATTATACAAACGAAAAAGAACCTTCGAAGTCTTCTTTCCATTTCTTTCAGACTCTATAAAATTGAAAGAGACCGAGTTATCGTTGTCATTAAACTCGTTAAAACTAAATAGCAACAAACTCATCCAACAGGACGAGAACGATTTTCACTATTGCTAGGCTTGCTAAAATATAGCGACAGGTTCGCCCGAAGGGTGGATTATAGAACAAGCATATGTTATCCTCCTCAAGCTTGACAAAAATAAAGAGGTACTGGTCAGCAATGACTGGGGAAAATTGGGAAGAAAATAAGAAGAAACTTTATTGGTAGCAATTCGCTCTTGAACATGACAGTTTCCTTCTGCATCAATGCCAGGTTGGGTTGTTCTGTTCACTGGTCTTCACCATTGGTCCATCACACCATCCATCTCTGGGGTTAACGCTACCAATCCATCATTAGTGTCACTGATATGTTCAAGAGAAGTCATTCAGACAATTCACCTGAGTCTCACCCACTGCAATAAATTCATGCTTCATTCCTTCATGACCGCCACCTTGAACCCCATATCGTCAGTTTGTTTTCACCTCCAAAATCATTTGCTTCGTTCCGTGTCGTTGATGTGGGATTCATTAAGGCCCTCCTGCGACGGGTCGCTTCTTGTCGACATCAGCTCATTATCCAAGAAGTTGACTTAGGAACAACCTTTCAGTACTTTGAAGCTTGCATGCCTCAATGGCAAGCTTCTCACTTTCGGTGGCAGGTTTACATCAATGGCCTTCAACCGAGAGATTTTACGTGGTGTTCAATGCCAAGTCCTTTTTCACACCACATAAATTATACTGTAGTACCTTGAGGGTCATTGTCATTATTGGTAATTCCTCTCACGCCTGTTAACAACTTACATCATTGGCTGGTAATCAGGCAATGTCTTTCCATGTTCGACTCCAAAACATTTTTCACATGGATCGACTTGTACTCCAAGTGAATATTGGCCAAGTTTGAAGACCCCGGTTCTAGTTTCATCCATCCAAGTTGCGATATATTCAAGGATATAAAACATCCAGTGTACATCATTGCCGATCAGATGATCATCCAAATCAAAGGATGATGTGTCCATATCATCAGTCTATCACACAGACGATTGTCTGTCTTATGTACATGAAAATGAGTTTATAAAGCTGAGCATGGGAATGCCCGCCTCATCCAGATCATGAAAAAATGTTGTCAAATAATGTATTGTATTGTATCTTATTACAGGTCGCCTCCCAGCATGGAAAAACTTCAGATCCTCATAGTAAAGCATTTTACCTGACATCAAAAACAATTAATGACCTCATGCTTTAGGGGGCAACTGTTATAGACATTTTTGGGCACTTCAACCCCAGTCACAAATGTCCATAAACTAAGGGCTCTTAAGTCCCTAAAAGGGTTGCTTCACTACCTAAAGGAACGAGGTCAACTAATTACATCATCTCCTAGAAGTTCTCCACTGAAAACTGCTCATAAATGGTCAAAACTGGACCATATTGAAAGCTCCATGCAGAGGGTGCGATGCATATCACCTTCCCAATGTACAGTGTGTGATGCATACTGTTTTTCTCCTCTGTAGGGTGTGATGGTTGGGAATGGACAAATGACAGGGACCAAAATGCGAGGTGGAAGATCATGGAATCTTCCAGAAGCTTCCCCTCTGACACTTGCCACTCCATTTTTTACCAGGGATGAGTAAGAGATCTTCATTCTCCAAGTGGAAGTAGGAACTATCAGAGATAAGACACTAATCAAGATACCAAAAGATGACTCACCTCTCTATAATCATCTATATATGGATTCCTCTTCATAGAGATCCATAGGCTGGAATTTTGTAACTTATAGAGAAGTGATGTTGGTATTTTGGTGTACATTCACAGTGTTGGGTAATTTTGCTTTGCTTGAGGTAAAAGAAGGGATTCTTAGCTGGAGGATGATGCTGGGTTAGAGCTGCTCATGGTTGTAATCCTCTTGCTAATTTTTATCTGAATAAAGCTATTCTTCTTTCCTTCCATATTCTGGTGATGCTTGTATATGGTCAATGTACATCTGATCCTGCATTATTTAGGAATTTAGATCCTTGTTTCTTGCATAGTAGTATGTTGCTGTGATTCTACAGGTCCTTTTGAAGCTGAGCAGACAAAGAGTGAGTGGAAAAACTCTATCAAGAAGGAGAGGGAATCGAGTGCAAGACTAAGGTTGGCCCTCTTGGTTCTCCTCTCATCTATTTTCATAAAAGGAATCAATAGTTGACTTTGATTGTTTGTTTCTAAGATAGCCACCCATCTTAGTGGGAATAGCCGCATCCATGTGGAAACTGTTCCTGTATAACAATGGGGTAGGCCTCCCAATGTGAATTCGACCCCCTTTAGAAATAAATTGTGGTTAAAACTATAATGCAATAAAAATAGGGAGGGGCAGGATTTGACCACCCGATCACTCCTCAACCATTTCTCAACTTTGCCATTGTGCCACAACCAATTCGTTGGTTAATCTAACCATGATTTTATAAATAAACCTATTTTCTCAGTGTGCCCAAGATGGAGGAACCAGGAGTAGGCACGAATTTCAAGGTAGATGAAGGCAGTACATGCCATTCAAGGCAAAATTTTGCAGGAGGGCCAAATTTTCACTTTGTCAGAATTTGACAAATTTTATATGGTTTTAGCACTCTCGACACAACGAACACAATGGCACTGTCCATTTCTCCATCAAAGTTCTAAATTATTTAGCCATTTTTTAGTATGCAGCTGGAACCATGACCGCTACAAAAAAAAGGAGCGAAATCATGATCCTTGAAATTTTCCCGAGGAGGTAATTTTTCTCCATGTCAGAATATAGTCAAGTTTATAGTCATTTTTCATGGTTTTATGTAGGGATCACAATGGCGAGGTCAAAATCACCCTGTGAGTTGTAAATTTCCAGTCCACCCATGGAGTAAAATCTTTGAAGAATCTAGGGGGAATCTAAAAAATTCCTTGAGCCCCAGATTCTCAATTTCTCAGAATTCAAAAATTGGACAGAAAATTTTGCACTATTCAATGCTGCAAATTTGATGGTGCATTCAGATTCCTCATTTGCTCATTTTATTTTCCAACCACTTTTTTAAGTGGAATGCTAGTGTTACCATTCATGTGCAAGTAGCCATTTTGTTAGGGTCCCACCCTAACCCCCTTATCTATGTAATGGGACCACGTCATAGTCAAGAGTCAATAAAGCCCATATTAATAATTGTAAGTGGTTAATCCACAATTAATAACGAAACCACAGTTAGTTGCAAATGGGCCATAGTATTAGATAGATGGTATTAGTAATACCACGATATTGCCCGTGGTATTGCATGTATGAGTCATATATAAAGGATAGAAACACCCTGCGAGGAGCATTGTGTCTTATTTTGTAGTCAAGCTCTGCTCTATTGGAGGTTGCCCCCTTGAAGAGGAAAGTGAACATTACTCTCTGAATAATAAAATCATTGCTATTCTGTGTTCTGGGTATCTTTTCTTTGCATATTCTATGTTCTGGGTATCTTCTCTTCACATATTCTATATTTGGGTATCATTTGCAGGTTAAGAGCATAACAAGTGGTATCAGAGCACTTTCTAGGGCCGGTGGGATCTCCATTTCGTAGCAAATTTTTTTTTTTTTGGCTAGAGACGTGTCCCGATGTCTTTAAACCATGGGATCTATCATTGAGCGCATAAATCTGCGGATTTGGGGAGGCATGCACGCAGGAAATACAAGAGGTGGTCATGTCTGTTGGATTCCCTTGTAACCCCTGTGGGTACCCCTTCAAGTAGTAGTGCATTAGACAGAACCACGCACAGACTGTCTTCCACGTACCCTCTGGGTATATCGGAAGCCCCCTAGGCTCCTTTGAAACCTTGCCATAGATAAACCGTCGGCCATCTTGTGGCTACAGTAGACTGAGAACAACACTCGGAGAGATTACTTGCCCGTACGATAGGGTAGTCGGGTTGTACGACTAAGGGTAAGGTTGATCCTCCTTAGTTAGAGCCCTGAAACATTGGGCCGAGTACTACTGCCAGACCCTTATGTATATTGCGATCTGTAGCGCCTGACACTCCTCAAGACCATAGTTCCTTTTCTATAGGGGGATAACACATCATCTATTCCAGGTCCATTGGTGCAAAGGAGTGCAGCCGCAGAAGAAATCAGTCATTCAGATCTATTAAGATCCAGCAGATCCGCAACAGCAGTCTGTTTCGCTACCAGATTCGCCATTCAGATCTCTCAGATCCACTAGGTCAGAGTTGTGGAGAAGGGTTCCTATACCGGGGTATAATTTTCGCAGGACTTTTGGCCGCAGTGAAATTTTGAGGATTTGACAACTGCAGTATTGATCAGGAAGGAGTAAAACTCCGTTAGGAGTTTCTCGAAAGGGAAAAAAAAAAAAAAGATCTTTTGAGGCGCTTATTGGTGATATAGCCCATCTGAATCAGAACGATGAGTTGAGCGTGGTGGTACCATTCAATTATTAGTGATTTTTTTTTTGTGGCGGTCCCCATTTTTCATCAAGTTGGTGTATGGTAGCAACTAGAGCTCAAGCGATGGCCAATGAAAGGATGGACAAACTTGAAGAAACCATAAACTCCCTCCACAGTATGGTTAACGGATTAAGTATCCAGATCCAGCAAATAATCCCAAAGGACAAGAAGCAAGCCCACGAGGAGGAGTCTAATGGCAATGGATACCATGAAGGTGAGTCTAGCCACTCTCCTCACAGCTGGCACACCCTCCCACAACCTAGTCAGTGACCTCCCAAGTTAGATATGCATAAATTTGATGGTTCTCACCCTTCGGCATGGATAGCACAAATGGAGTAGTATTTCAAATTAAATCGCATCTTAGATGATGCGACTCAGCTTATGTTGGGGAGCATGTACCTGGACAATGAAAGGTGGCAATGGTGGGAATGGCATCAACGTCGCAATGGAGCTTTTAGGACTTGGAACCAATTTACAAAAGCAAATAATCCCAAAGGACAAGAAGCAAGCCCACGAGGAGGAGTCTAATGGCAATGGATACCATGAAGGTGAGTCTAGCCACTCTCCTCACAGCTGGCACACCCTCCCACAACCTAGTCAGTGACCTCCCAAGTTAGATATGCATAAATTTGATGGTTCTCACCCTTCGGCATGGATAGCACAAATGGAGTAGTATTTCAAATTAAATCGCATCTTAGATGATGCGACTCAGCTTATGTTGGGGAGCATGTACCTGGACAATGAAAGGTGGCAATGGTGGGAATGGCATCAACGTCGCAATGGAGCTTTTAGGACTTGGAACCAATTTACAAAAGCAAATAATCCCAAAGGACAAGAAGCAAGCCCACGAGGAGGAGTCTAATGGCAATGGATACCATGAAGGTGAGTCTAGCCACTCTCCTCACAGCTGGCACACCCTCCCACAACCTAGTCAGTGACCTCCCAAGTTAGATATGCATAAATTTGATGGTTCTCACATCTGTTACACTGAATTTTGTCACCCTGACTATTTGCAGTATGTGGCCTCATCAATAGCCACATTGTCCTCTTTGTCAAGCCCCATACCTCTGCTCTTCATGTCAAAACCTCAAAGAGAGAGAAAGT
>APFE030294275.1:72696-100982 GCA_000404065.3 Pinus taeda | reverse complement strand
ATCAAATTATAGATTAGATTTCTATCTAATTTCTAAGTGGTAAAGATCTACTGCTTTTCTTTTAACTAGGATGGGTGATGCCACGTCATCATTTTTATCTAATTTCTAATTAGATTGTTATCAAATTAGAAATTAGATTTTTATCAATTTTCTAATTAAAAATTAGATTTTATCTAATTTTTAATTGGTAAAAGTCTGCTGCTGTTTGTATTATGTAATTATATAAAAATATGCTGATGTTTACATTTTGTAATTATGTAAAAAGAGAAATGTTTTTTTAAGAAAAAAAACATGAAGTGGGAAAAACAATGGCATGAAGTCTTTTATAACCGTTTTGCAGTGAGGTCCTTTATAAACAACAACAGATTTTTACCAATTAGAAATTGGATTTTTAACAAATTTCCAAATGTTTTTTTATCTAATTACAGAACATAAACAACAGCAGATTTGCAGATTTTTACATAATTACATAATACAAACATCAGATTTTTACCAATTAGAAATTTGATTTTTTTATCAAATTTCTAATTGGTAAAAATCTGCCGTTGTTTGTATTATGTAATTATGTAAAAATCGGCTGCTGTTTATGTTTTATTATTAGATAAAAAACATTTGGAAATTTGGTAAATCTAAATTCTAATTGCAAAAAATCTGTTGTTTGTATTATGTAAGTATGTAAAAATCTGCTGCTGTTTATATTTTGTAATTATGTAAAAAGGGTAATGTTTTTTTAGGAAAAAACATGAAGGGGGGAACAATGGCATGAGGTCTTTTATATGCATGACAGCATAAGAGCTGAACCATTCTATCATCTAGGACTCGAGAATCTGATTCCAGGAAAGGAAGAAATTGTCAAAACAGAAATTGTCACTTGGATTTTTAACTAAGTTGTCTGCAAATTCCGCCCTAGAGAGCCATTTTGAGATTATTCACCTTCAATCCTTTGTTTTTTTAGGGAGACCATCCTTTCCTATCGATCTCTTCTTCTACTTTGGGGATATGGCAAGTGGAGAAGGAGGTGCAAGTGGAACGGAAAAGGTGAGCTTACTTTGTTTCTATAGAATAATTACATAATATAATATGTTTTATTTTTTGTTTTAGGTTTGAAGTTAGAATTATAATTTTATAATTATACTTTGTGGTAAATCATTGAAACTTGGATAGGGAAAGAATCTGATAACAGAGTCCTTGCTTGAAGATGTTTTTGGGACAGAAGGACTTAAAAAACTTCATGCTTTGGATGTTGAATCCCTAATCCATTTTCTTAAGACAAAATCACCTTAAGCTAATCAACTAGGTCCAGGTAAACAACAAGCTTTACGAGAATTGATAAATTCCCCATCCTCTCTTGGATCAAGAAAAAAATCGAAAAAAGTGTCATTAACATCAAACACCAATAATGAAGAACATTGTGTTGAGACATCTTGTGTGATGGCAACTCCTACGATTGCAAATTCTTGTTCATCCTCAGCTTATGCATCATCTATTGGTAGTTTAGGTACCAAGATAGAGTATGACCCTATTTTAGGGGAGATAAGAAGAACAGATGCAGGAAAACAATTCTTAAATAGGCTAAAGGACTCATGCCTTCAATGATTTAGAGATCATCTTCATCTCACATTCTCCAAGATCCAACTTCACCTAAAAAAGATGGTGGTACAGGACATAGAGAATGAATTTGGTACTGGTTGGTCAGTTAAGAAGATAAAACTCCAAATATCGCTCAACTGTAAGAGGTTTCGTTGCAACCAAACAAGAAAAATTAAAAAAATGCCTCAAGATCAAAGACTGAAACAAAGACCATTTGACACACATTTTAGAGTATGGAAAGAACTTGTAAAATCATATGAGAAGTTGGATGCACAAAGAAAGGTCGACGATGAGAGCATTCAGGTTTTGGATTTTTCATTAAACGTTATTTAGAATGTATTAATATTTATAAGTATCTTAGACGTGTATTTGTGTGAAAATAAATTGAACTAGTTTATGTTTAAGGACGAGGCATCCAAGGCAAGGTTAGCAAAGACAAAAGTCACTCATCGTAGTGGTCAGAAAGGTTTAAAAGCATTGATAACAACCTTTGTAAGTATATTAAACATGTGATATTATTTTAATAAAATTTGTACTAAAACAAAGTCATTGTTATCTAATTTCTCCCTATTTACTGATTGATAGGAACTAAATTATGGAAGACCTCCAAATCATTTGGAAAAGGAGGTGCTGCAGCAAAAGAGATGGGTTGAATTTGTTGTTTGGATGGACTCTATGGTATGTAATCTTAGTTGGATTTCCAATATACTTTTGAACCATATTTTCATTTTATTTTTTAGTACTATTAGATATTATATCTTACCTCATTTTATGGTTAACATTGTATAAAAAAACATGCGTTGTGTTATGAAATTAATACTAACACGTAATATTGATTTTTTTTGCTAGAATGCTATAGGTAATGATTGCTAAGACAATGATCATGATGATGATCCAGACTATGCTCAACATATATCAGGAGATGATGAGGATGAGGATGATGATGGTGAAGGAGGAGATGATGATGATAACAGTGGTGTTGGTGATGATGACGTGGATGAGAGTAATGAGGATGGTCAAGATGATCATGAGGATGATCTTGGTGGTGGTAGCTAGGCATGCACATGAATTGTTTTTGATGGAGAAATTATTGTGTAGAATGAGATTGTTATGTTCAGATGGATGTTGTGAATTTACCCTATATCAATGGAACATTTTGATTTGGTAATCATACGATGAGTTTGATTTTATTAAAGATGATGATGATATTATCATTCTTATATTTTTATTTGATTTATATATTGGAAAGTATCATCATTATTTTGATAGAGAATTATAATGTATGATGATATTACCATCTTTGGATGTATGTTGTTAATTTATCATAGAATAATGATATTCATGAAATATTATGATCTGTTAATCATATTTGAATTTTAGTTGTTTTGATTAAAAATAATATTGGTCTTATTAGTATTGTGTTGCTATTTTATATATATGTGTTGAAAATTGTCAATGAATCATTGTATATGACGACATTGTTATTCTTTTGGATGGATGTTGTCAATTTCCCTTAAATTTCTTTACAAACAATTTTGAATTGTGATATCTTCTTTAATGATATTTAGAAACTATGATATATTTCACTATGCAATTGAAATTAGTAAAATTAATCTATAAAGGGGGTCATATATGTAAAGAAAAATATACTCTATATAAGAAGTCAAATGCAAATGTAACCATGGATGTAAAATTGAAAGTGAAATTGGATGTTAAACTAGGAATTAATACAAAATGCAAACAATGTCATACAAAGTGTTTTAAACTAGAAGTGAAAAATTGTGCAATAGTTGACACAAAGAACGGAACAAAACATGGCATACAAAAGGATATCAAATTGGGAAAAAACAAGGACACATAAACGGACACCAAACTAGATGCAAAAAAAGACAGATAACTAGATGTAAAATAAGATGCAAAGTTGAGTGCTAAAAAGAAGCAAAAAATGTTACAAATTAAGATGCCAAATGATGATGTAAATCATGGTGTAAATTTGGGATGCAAACTTGGGCGCAAAAAAGGAAAAAAAAAAGATGTAAGAAAATACATAAAACAAGATGCGAAATGGGGCTAAAAAAGGTGAAACCAAGGATGCCATATTGGATATAAAAATTGATGCATAGTCAGATGCAAATTTAGGCTCAAACTTAGACACAAAATTATATGCAAATGTGGACACAAAATGAGGCAGAAAAAAGATGCAAATTTGGATGGCGAAGACGATGTAAAACTAGACACCAAAAAAATGTAAAATTGGATGAAAAAGTGGGCGTAAATAATAGTGCAACATTGGACACATAAGTAGACACAAAAAATGGTGCAAAAATGGGCATAACAATAGCTCAAATTTGGATGCAAAAAGTGATGCAAAACTTGGTACAAAAACAAATGCGAAAGTGGACATAAAAATCGGCTCTAAATTGAATGTACCATTAGACACAAAATAAGATGCAAAGGTGGACACAACACATGAATCAACATAAGATGCAAATATAAATGCAAATTTGGATGCTCAAAATGATGTAACATTGGATGCAAGAAATGGTGTTAAAAACGATGCAAAATTAGATGCAACAAATGACGCAAAATATTGTGCAAAATGGGATGGAAAAAATGGAATCAAATCAAACGTAAAAGTGGACATAAAAAATGGTCCAAAAAAATATGCAAAAAAGGGCACAAAATTGGATGCAAAATTTGGTGCTAAATCAAATTCAACACATGGTGCAAAGATAGGCACCAAAGCTGGTGCAAAAATAGGTACGAAATTAGAAGCAAAAACTAGTGTAAGATTAGATGCAAAACTTGGCGTAAGACTAGATGCAAAAAACTGACACAAAATGGATGCAGAAAAATACGTTAAATTGGATGCAAAATACAGTGTAAACTTGATGCAAACGATGGCGCAAAAGTGGAAGCAAAGAATGACACAAAATAGGAAGCAAAAGACGATGAAAAATAGATGCAAAAAATGACACAAAACTAGAAGCAAAACTTGTCATAAAATAAGATGCAAATCTTGGCTCAAAATTTGACGCAAAAATTGATGCATAGTTTGGTGTAAAAAATGATGCAAAATTTAGCGTGAAAAAGGATGCAAAATCAGGTGTAAAAAAGGACGCTTTAAAAATTGTACAATAGAGCTAGATTTAACACCAAGTTGCTCATCACGATTATAAAAAAAATGCACTAAAATCTGGCGCTAAATCTGGTGCAAATCGCTGGTTTTGTTGTAGTGGATCTTGGATATTATATCATTCATTGTGAGGAAAAGTGGAGAGAACAACTGCAACAAGAGAGAGAGCGCACTTGGACACAAGCAAACAAGAATAAGCAAGGGCAAAAATCAAGCAAAGAAACAACAACCAACAATAGGATTTTGTAGGTAAAAGGTTGCATGTTTGATTTATCTTGTTGGATTTGTATGCATGGTACATGCATTGGTTCACAGGTTATTTTGTTGCCATTGACATGGTGATTTACCTATAGTGACAATCATTTATGGCCTTGCTTATGCTATTTCCTGGATAGCCATGATGTAGTGGGTTTCTTAACTGGTTGAGCTTTTGATTGCCAGTAGATTTTGGATCCTGGTTGAGGTGGTCTCAGGAAAATCCCAAAGGTTGGGGTGGAGATGGTTTTCTCCAGGGAGCCCTTGATAGGTGGGTGGAGGTAGGAAAATTCCTCTGGGTATGGTGAAGAAATTCTGAGGCATCCAAGCTTGTGTTGGTTTTGGCGATCTCTGGATAGGTTTAGGTGAGACCACTATGGCTTGGGGGTAGAGGTGGTTTAACCTCTAGATTCCCTCTTTCGTTATGTTTTGGTTTATCCCTTGTAATCCCACATTCAAGCTTGGAATATGACATAGGGGTGATTGGCTGAAAGAGAGATTTGGTTCAACCCAATCTATGGTCGGGTAGTACGAGGAAGTCCCTGACTTGGTTGGTACTATACATTTGTTAATATGTGTTATTCCTTATTGATAATCAATGAGCATAAGTGTTGGTTTATTGTTGATTATATGACTGGTTTTTCATGGCTTCATTCTGGCTAAATGCTAGTTACATGCATGGTATACTTCTTATTATATGATGTGCTCTTGATCTAGATCTAATTCATGGTTTGATGGCTCATGGTAGATTTATATGAATGCATGTGCTAATCTGTGTTTTAGTGCAACTAGTGCTAGAGGGAAACAAGCCTTTTGATGAATATCTGATGAATTAATGAAAACAATGGACAAACTATGTATTCATGACCTATAGGTACCATAGTCACAAAGTGTTTGTGTAAATGAATAATTTGGACCGCCAACTTTCCGAGATCGTAACTTTGACATACGATCTCCGTTTGACTATCATAATTCCATGTTTCAAAGATTTCCACGAGGAGGCCAAAAAATAATCTATATTAAAAGCTAGCACTTCTTCGATCTCTCAAATTTCTCTAAAAATGTTGTTTAGGCCCTCAAAACAACCTCGAAAGTTTATGACCCAAAAAATTTGTAAAAAATAGAAAGTGGTGTTAAATTTAAGGAAATGAAACTAAAAGAAAATAGTGTTGGGTCAAGTTAGGCTGATAATTGTGTGATCATGTGTCTCTGGATGGTTCCAGTAAGTTGGAAAATGACCCCATTTCCATAACTTAATTTTGGAGGTTGAGTTATGCATAGTAACTCACAACTCATGTTTACCTTGTTGAGCTTGTAAAAGCCGATAAATGTGAGGTGAGGTATTACAAAACCCCAAAAACCATAACCCTCCCCTGAAAATTTTATGTCAATCCTCCTTAAATTCAAATAACAATAAATAGAATTCCATACTGCAAAATAAAAGGCTCACTCTTCCTTAACTTTAGGTTGTGAAATTATTCTTTATCCATTTTTTCTAAAAATATACATCTTGATTAAATCCTATTAAGTTTATCAATAAAAATATCCTTTTAAAAAAAGAGAATTTCATAAATTGAATTTTTAAAAAGCACTTAAATGTGGACTCTCGAATTAAGATGTAAAATCATTTTTAATTCACCTATTATTATTAAAAATATCACCGCCATAAACCTCTACAACTTAGATTAGGGATATAAACTCTTTAGGGTAAGGAATTGAGACAATCTCTTCTCTCATGTGTATTTTTCATATGTTTGCAATACCTAAAATTAACATGATCATAGAAATTAAATAGCTAGTAAATATAGATAGACATCAATACATAATAAACATCAAAACAATTACTTCATAATATATTTCAAAGTGTTAGAATTTTAAAAATCATAAAAACTAACTAATTAACTATAAAAAAGAATTAATATATAAATGAAACATATATATATTTAAAAAAACACAGAACAAGATTCTTAACCATTGAGATTTACCCCACTTTATCACAAAGATTTACCCAATTTTACCATGGAGATTCTTAATCTATAAATATGCCTTGTTATAATACCATGGGCCAATACCATGACTTATCAACACTACATACCCAAAAAACCATAATTCATTTCATATGACACTTTTGGATTCTTAATCTATAAATAAAAATACACTTTGTTACAATATCGTGACTTATCAATACCATATGTTGAAAAAACTATAACTTGCTTCACATGATACTTGTTTATATGTAATTTTTTTTAATTAATCATTTTAATTAAAAAAACATAAAATACATAACTACTTTGAAAATAAATCTCAACCATTTATTTGTGGATATTATTATAAATATTCCAGAATATTTCATGAAAATTAAATCAATAATATTCATCTAATAATTTTTGATAATTAAATTAAAACTATAAAAATCCCATCTCATCAAAACCTGTTTAAAAAATATAAATCTTTAACAATAATGCCTAATAATGAAATTACTACTTTGATCGGACTAATGGGTGTGTTCTTCACAAAAAGAAGGTATAAAGAAAAGTATAAAGATTTATGGTCAAACCCAAATAGCTATTTTTTTTGGAGTTCTAATAATTTGACAATTGAATTAAAATTATAAAATCCTATTTCAACATAAAAACACATATTTGATAAAATCCTGTTTAGAAAAATTACTACTTTGATTGAACTAATAGGCGTGTTCTTCACAAATGAAAAGTATAAAAGATAAGGATTTATAGTCAAACCCAAATAACTATTTTCTTTTAAATTTTAATAATTTGATAATTGAATTAAAACTATAAAATTCCTATTCCAATATAAAAACACCTATTTGATCAAAACCTGTTTAAAAAAATTACTATTTTGATTGAACTAATGAATGTGTTCTTCACAGACAAAAAGTATAAAGTATGTTTTTAGCCAACCAAAAATATAAAAAAACCATATATTCGGGCACAAATCACTATTTTCTTTTCAAATTTAATAATTAAATTAAAATTATAAAAATCCTATTCCACTAAGTATTGGATCAAAACGTTTTAATAGATTACCTCTTCGATCAAAACGTTTTAATAAATACGGGAAGGCTATAACGGAACAGAAAACGTTTTAATAGATTACCTCTTCGATCAAAACGTTTTAATAGGTCCGGGAAGGCTATAACGAAACAGAAAGCACAAATAAAGTTCTCCCTGCACGTAACAATTTTTATTTTTTTGAGGACATAGCAAAAAATAGTGGGCGTCGAGAATCGAATGGACTTAACGGAGCTCAAACAAGTGATTGAATCCAAGCAATATGACAAAATCTCAGATATCTGTGACGAGCTTCAACTCCAGGTGGTAACCTATTTTTATTATCGATTGATTTCATACTTCGTTTCTCTTTCTACTGTCATAGGGTTCCTCTCTTCTTTTCCTTTGGTCTGGTCTGGTGCCGTATCATTGAGATTCAATTGCCCTTGTACTGGAAATTGCGAACAATTATACCCCTGCTGGGGATTGGAGCCCCGACTTAGAATTCATCTATTGAATGAATGACTTGGCCTCTGTGTTGTGGGTTTGTGCTTTTATTTGAGAAATGCAGAAACCCAAATAGCAAACTTTAATATTTATCCATACAAATTTTATTAGTCTTTATTTTTTTGCTCGAAACCATATCATTGACAAGGGATTCTTTTAATGTCTGTTTATTCTGGAACCACAAGGTTCCCGCTTGATCACGTCCACTATCAAATTTAGTATTTGATTGTCTCTACTTCTGTTTTGAGACCCAGCTTTCATTGTAGAATTTAAATGTTTATACTCTCTGGTATAAAATGGAATCAGGGTATGCCAGGATTACCAGGGAGTTGATGCCCTGGTTATTGTATTTGCCTATATCGTGGCATTGCTGTTTAAATCTTTTATATATGGATTAATGGTTTTGATTCTTCATTTTTCCCCCGTTTTTTTTTTTTAATTTTAGAAATGGTTCTCAATCTTCAGCGTGTTTTGGCAAATGGAAAAGGATATTCGTTAACCATTTTGATTTGACCAAACCCACTTTCTTTATATTTCTTCAGTTTAACATACAGACAACGAATCGTGTCGAGTGATGCTTGCATAGTTCCATTTATTGTTTTTCTTACGATGCCATTGTAGGACTTCCATTATTTTCATTTAGATGTTTGCAGTTCATTCATAGCACTGTCTTACTCGCTCTGACTACTCTACACATACATTCATCCTGTATTAATTGGCTGTTACTTGAATTGACGTTTGCATTTAAAGTGTAAGGTATTCCAATGAGGGAAAAGGTATACTGCTTGGAAACTCTCCATTGTTTTGACAATATTTGCATGCTTCAACTTGTAGTTGGCTGCTCAAGGTATCAAAGAGCCAGAAGGTTGGCCGTATTCCATTCATCTGTTGGGACACATCTACATACAGGATATGTAAGTGGTTCTGGTGTTAATTCACAACCCCAGTTAATTCTATTTTTCAGTTCAATTATTTATGATAGACTTTATTTTTGAGGTTTTGGAGTGGATGATCTTTCTTAAAGTAAATGTGAGATTCTTACTGACAGAATTGTCAATTACTTTCAGAATAAACCTGCCAACCATATGGTGGTGGTTGTCAGTTTCTGATTTCGGTTATTTATATTTCTGACAATGAGCCACTTGCAGAAATAGTGCAAGGTTTCTCTGGAAGCGGATACCTTCATCTGTGAAGGAGAGTCAGCCTGAAGTTGTTGCTGTGTGGAAGATAGGTCAGTGCATGTGGACACATGATTATGCAGGCGTCCATGGAGCTCTTCAAAGCTTCAATTGGAGTCCAGAAGTGCAGCATATTATTACTGCATTATCTGGTAAGTTTTTCCAAAGAAAGTGGTTTTCTATAAAATGGAAGTGCAGTAAAGTTCTAGATTGTAGATGTAATGTAGTTTCTAGATTGTAAGAACCAGGCTTTAAGGCATCTTGACTTACTGCTTGGCATTTACAGCTGCGTTTCCAGTATAGCCAGATATTTTTTGTCGTTCTTGGATCCCACGTTCCAAGATATTGGAGGTTTCTTTCAAAATGCACAAATGGCATGGTATTAAAGAATAATGGTAAACTTAAATGACTTTTGATGGTAATTGGGGTTGCAAATTCTCAAAGTAAAAGGCTTGCGGGCATTCTGACTATAGAGTCTAGAGTCTAGATAATCTTGTAATCTCTAGTTATACATGATGGACACTAATGTGACTTACCCGATCTCAACTCTTTTCAAGTCTTAGAGTTGCCTCACTTATATCAGTTATCCCTCCTGATTCTTACTGATGGTTTTCCTTTTGACAAAAAGATTGGTGCCCACAGCCACCCTATCAAAGGAAGACATTAGTTCCCAAAAATATTCTAAAATCGCAGGGGCTCTTTCTTCAGCAGTGGTGTCCTTTTCCTTTCTTTCCTTTACATTAATCCATTTCCGTTGCATTGTAGAGTCACCATCAAGGATTTCATTCTGAGGTTTCTCTGGACTTATTCCTTTGGAGCTGGAGACAGGCCTTTTCCAGCCTCTTTAAAATCAACATGTGGCTTTGGTGTAAAGTTTTCTGGATTTGTGGCGGCCTGCAGGGACTTTCCCTTTTCAGCTTTTGTTTTGGGATTGGGGTGTTCTGCATACAATGCAGTAAATCTGTTTCAGGTCTCAGTAGATTGTTAGCTAATCTGCTGAATACTCTGATGTTTGTTCTGTTGATTCTGAGGAGGTATTTGGCTAGAGTTTGAAACTTTCTAGAAGCCTTCATTCTTCTTGGGACTGGGGGGCTGTGGAAGATGGGATTTCGTAGGGCTGTCCTTATGCAAAAAGTGACCATATTTGTGGAATGAGCTGCACTTGAACTTGATCTGCACAATCCAATTTTTGAGTGTGAATCCAGTTTCTTAGCTACAATTCAGATTATCCAGATACTTTTTCCAAAAACTCTTATAGCAGCATTTCCAATTTGCTCTAATGTTTGGGCATCCTAGAAAATTAGTGGGAGGAACGACAACTTTTACCAAGATGGGAACCCCAGTTGGGATATTTTCTTCTGGGTTAAAGTTTAGGGACCAGTGATTTAAATATAAGACATTGGATTCCATAAACCATGCACCGCTTCCAGATATTTTATCTTGATCCTCCTTAAATCTAAACAAAATTGATTAGAAACCTTGACCACAGTAATCGTGGCTCACTGTTCCTTGGATCAAAAGTGTCTGATTGTTCTTCTACCATTGTCTGTTCTTCAACCATTCTTCTAAAGATTTTCAGCTCAGCCAAGTCCCATCAATCAAAGCATGTTCTGCAAAGAGTAGAGCTTTGCTGACGAGATTTTCAGACTTCACTTGAAAGTGGGGAAGTTTCCTCCATTTGCTTGATGAATCAACATGTGGAACCATTTTTGATGTGCTTATATCTTTTGTTGCTGAATTTGTAAAGACATTGAAGGCCTTGTTGGTGGTGTGAAGGGAATGCAAAAGTTGAGAGGGGGAGGGGAAGTTGGAGCCCCCTTTTGTAGTGGACACAAGTGCAGTTGAAACCGCCTCAGAATCACTTCCAAATGGTGTCTCTTTCTGTGAACTCTCAATTCACTTTTTAAAATATTATTACAAAACATTATTTCTTATAACTTAGGGTTACTTATTTATCTAATCCTCTTACCAGGGGGTCATTGGTGATCCCCTGAGTTTGCCAATGATAAATGGTCCTCATTATGTGCTTTGTTTCCATTTTATATCTACATGTTTTTGTATTCTTTGAGTCAATGTCTTTGAAGGTACAACTCGGTAAAACTTCCAGAAAGTTATTATTTGGGGGCATAGATACACATCTATATTAGTAAAAAATGCTCAATTCATACAATTCAGAGAACAAAAAATATAATTCTATTGAGAATCTTGTTATCAGCAGAGCTGAATTCCTTCTTGTGAATGACAATAATAACTAGATAACCTTAGATATGATGATTTTATTAATGCCAAACAGATGTCCACAAAAGTAGGTCAATGGGATTAACGGAGTGTTAGTATAGATATAAAGTGAGAGTGTTAAAGCAATTCCTAGGTCAATCTTGAAAGAAAATAATATAAAGAACTAAGTGTCTAGTAGCCAAATATCTAGCAGCTAGCTAAGAGAATATATAAGATAAGGTGCAAGTACAACAAACCTTGACTTGACCACCTTTCAACTTGGGTTTCGTTTCAGACTTGGATTGACTCGGTTTTAAAAAAATACATCAAATAATTAGATTTTAATATAAAGATTATTTTTAAGATTCCAAACCATTAGAGACAAGATATGTGACGTTTGCACACCAATTGCAATACATATCAGCAACAAAAGACATAAGCAATGAGGCTCTAAATGGTCGCTAGAGTCCAAAAGCCATACAACAAGCTATTGGCCTACTACAAACCATTGATAAACATAATCACTCATCAAACTCATCACCACATCTAGAAATGGGATCATTAGCATGAGCTACGAAAACATCATCTAGTTGAGAATCTTCAAATTGGCTAAGTTCGCATGTTTGGGGTTTGTAGCAACGTTTTAAAACTCCGACTCGGCCGAGGATCGTCTCTAACTCAGACTCAGATTCAATATTGACTCGGCCGGCTCGACTTCAATGACTCGGTCGTTGTAAAAAATACATTAAATAATTTTTTTTTTAATAAAAAACATAATTTTAAAGATTTTAAACGTAATTTTAAAGATTTTCATTCATGTTTCCAAACACACAGCATTATAATATAGATGGAAGACAACATATGATCAAAGTAGGCTCATGAATATATCCATTATATGAAAATGGCACCCAGTGCACTGTCTAATGGCAATACATAATCAACTGTCATACATGATCAAAGATTCAAAACAAAAAACACATAACCAAGGAGGCTAGAAATGGCCTCTACAACAAAAGTAAACTGTGACCAGACTCTAGTACTACTGGCTAGTAGCTACTGCTAGAGGAGCCAAGATCATGTCGATCAATCTCTGGATCATCATCAGAGTTAGACAGGGGGCTCCATGGCCCCTCCTCATCATCATCTCCAACTGCAACTGTAGAAGTGGTATGACTAGCAGGCTGTGCAGCAGATGCAAGCCGCAGAAGATATGCGGTTGCGCTTCTGTCGTGGCTAAGCAGAGGAAGTGCCTGCAACTAGAGTCCTTGTTGGCTGTGAGACTGAGGTTGGCAGTACAGGTGGATCGGTTTCTGCATTCAACTGAACATCATGTTCAACTGATGCCTCTGTATCTAAATCTAAATCAAGATCCTCATTAGGATCAAACTCTGCTGGATGACTCTCCACTACCCAGTCTGATGTTGGATCAATGTCTTCCAACACAATGGAATCTGAATCAGGTTTTTTGTTCAACAATTGGTTTCGTTTAAGCCGAAGGTTGTATTGGACATGAACTAGATCATTTAACCGTTTTTGATCCAAACAGTTTCTCTTCTTTGTGTGAATCCTCTCAAAGACAGACCAATTGTGCTCACACCCAGTAGCATTGCAAGTTTGACTCAAAATACGAATTGCAAACTTCTGCAATTCAGGACAATGGCCACCAAAAGCCTCCCACCATTGTGCTGCAAAAAACATAGGAGTCTAATGAGTTAGCTCAACAAAATTACAAATTATAAACGATTTAACAAAATTTAAAAAAAAGTTAAACTATTAAGAATTTGAAAATTGAAATTTTTGTTTACCTGGCTTATCTGCTTCTCTTGCAATCTTTGCTAGGTTCTTCCCAAAGGTACCCAAGGCATTGTTGAAGGTCATGACTTGTCGGTGTATCTCCAGCTGATCAGACTCCAATGGGATCATGCGATCAAGGCAGTCAATCAGTCCATCTCTGACCTCCCCCCTCAAAGCTCCTGACTCCTTAGCTTTATAATGATACTGTGGGTTCAAAAAATACCCCGCTGCATGTATAGGGCAATGGAGTTGATTGTTCCATCTTTCATCAATGATTGCCCAAATGGGCCATACTTAGCCACTCTATCCTTGTATGCCCTCTTTATTTGCTCCTTTGCTTGATCCATAGCCTCATAAATGAAGCCCATAGCCAACCTTTCCCCATCCACCAACCGCAACACCTTAACCAGTGGCTCAGCAAGCTTCACAATCTCTGCTGCCTTTCTCCAAAAAGTTTCTTCATTAACTTTCTTTTTCAATTCTTTGCCTTCCGGTTTGTTAGACCAATTGTTTTGATTCCATTCATCACTAGAAAACATCTTTTGCAAGTTTCTATTTTGGGAAAGCATAGATTGCAATGTCAAAAAAATGAGTAGCAAATCTAGTGATGGCAGGCCTAATAATATCCCTGCCCCCAGTGTGTTTCCTCATGAGGCTCAAAATCAATGAATGATTGTAGATAAATTTTGTTATGCTTTTGGCATGATCTACAATGTTTTTGAGTCTTGACCCAATCTATTTTTCCAATATCCTCAAGCATGAGGTCTATGCAATGTGCAGCATATGGGGTCCAAAAGATGGTCTTGTGTTTTTCCTCTAATAGTTTACCAGCAAGAACATAGTTAGAGGCATTATTTGTGATGACTTGAACAACATTAGCCACCCCCACCTCCTCAACAACATGATCCAATAGCTGAAACAACAATTGGCCATCTTTTACCTTATCAGATGCATCAACTGATTTTGAAAACATGGTTCCCAGTGGGCAGAAGACAAGAAAGTTTATGATGGTACGGCTTCTATGATCAGTCCATCCATCTGACATGATGGTACATCCTATTCTTGCCCATGAGTCCTTGAAATCTTTCAAATACTCGTTAATGGAGTCAATTTCTTTTTGCAAACGATACCGCCTTAGCTCATGCATAGTAGGGCCTTTGAAGCCTTTTCCAGCAGCATGTATGGCATCAAACATAGGCTCATAATATGGTGAATGGGAAGCATTGAAGGGGATATCAGCATCATACCACCATCTAGCTATGTATTCACAAGCAGTCTTCCTCAATTCTTTCTTCCAATGGTCATCTAAAGTGGGTTGCATTTGACTTTTACTAGCTTGAGGACCATGTGCATCTGATGGAGAGGAGGGAGTGAAAAAACATTTGATAGTCATATCACCCTTTTTCATTCTACCCTTTCCCTTATCTTGAACAGAACCAAAAGAGGGAGGAACATATCGGAAAGGGTTGGATGCATCGGTATGAGGGATAGAGGAAGAACCCTCAAAATCATAATGGGGGTTGGTAGCCATCATTTTTTGTATCTTCCTCTTCCTCCCAATTTCAACCTCTAACTCTCTTTGCCTAGCCTTATCTTCTTTAAACTTCTCAAAGTTGGCTAACAATTGCTTCCTAATCTCCCCAATTTCTAGTGAGGTACATGGAGTAATTTGGCCTCTAATCCTCGCCAAGTGTTGTTTTAGCCTATTAATGCCCCCAGGACCTTCCTTAATTTTCCTTTGGCAAAATCTGCAATGCATTTGACTATCAACCATTTCAACATATGCCCAAGCAGGATCTCTCGCTCTAGGTGCCATTTTTTGACTAGGGAAATGAAAGCAAACAATCTGAAAAAAGAAAAAAGAAAAAAGAAAAAAGAAAATAATAATAATAATAATAATAAATAATAATAATAATAATAATAATTTCATTTCTTTCACAAAAAACACTCTCTAGGCTTTCTAGATATGCACCTAAAATTTAATAAGCAAAAACAGATTTGTAGAAGTGAAAAAAGATACCTCCATGTACAAACTGCCTTCTCAAGCTTGCTCCAAGAATCAACTCCTCAATGCTGCTCCAAATGGCTACCCAAGAAACTCCTCACTCCAGCTACAATGCTTGCCCAAGACTCCTCACTGTTGCTCCGAAAACAAACTCAAGAACTGCTCACTAACTCTCACTGAAGTTCTCACTCAAATGCATGAGATGGCTGTGAGAGAATGAGAGCATTTGAGTGGGTTAAATAGGGTTTGGGAGAGGGGAATGGACCCCAAATAGCATTTAACTAATTTATAAAACACCTTGGAGTCCCCAACACTCAGTTAACAGTTAAATTTTTTTAAAAAAATATGAAAAATCGCATTTTTTTTGGGGTTACAGGCCGCATTCATTGACTCGGCTGAGTTATTGCGGAACTGGCCAGGTTGATTGAGTCATGATTGACTCGGCCTCCCGAACTGGTATTTTTGCCGGGTCATAAATTTTTTTAGTGACTCGGATCAACTTGACCGAGTCACTAACGACTCGGTCGAATTTTAAAACAGTGGTTTGTAGTGACTCGGTCAATTGGGATTGGTTTGTTACCAAATCTGTTCGCTGATCTGAGTTGCAGCCTGAGTTGACTTGGTTGACTATTTGCTGTTGGTTTGACTAGTTTCGAGTTAGACTAGGCTGATTTTTAAAACATTGGTCTAGATAAAAGCTAAATATCTTGTAGCTAGCTATGAGAAGATATAAGATAAGGTGTTGGTACGAGAAAGTTTGTGTCAAACAAATGAGGGGATGTCAAGGCTTGTTGGCATTGGAGTTTGGAATCATCAATAATGTGAAGGGGTTAATGTGTTGGTAGAGGATATCACCAATAAAGACTATTGAAATAGTGCAATTGGAATTTCCTTGGATATCTTGTAGCTAGAAGGCATTTGAAGAACAATTTCCTTAGCATAATAAAGCCTTTAGGATTTTTTTCCTAAGTAAATATTGGTGGACTTCTTTAATGAAAAATGGTTTCTTTCGATGGTGGGCGTGCCATGGAGAACAACGAAATCTATTAAGAAGCATTTTGTGGCTTTTGACAACACCTTGTGGCGAAGGTTCCTAAAGCAAGGAAATCTTTTTCCTTGAAGATAACAATTTCAAGTAAATCCACAAAGCAAGGGGAGGTGAGTGGTTTTGTATTGACCAACGAAGGTTTGCAAGTCCACTTTCGTTCATAATTAGACTAAATTTAAATATAAGCAATTTTAGACCTTTGATAGCATCTTTTACCATGACTTTTGAAGAAAGAAATCATTGTCCTAAAAGAAAGTGACATCAAATAAATCTACAAAGCGATAGGAGATGATAGTGATTTTTATATTGACAAGGTACAAGCTTATATATAGATTAAAGTGTTTATCAACAGCTTTTTGTAAAACTAAGGTTATGAAAATCAGGCCTCATCCCACTTTTTCTCAAGATGACAAAAGAACATACAAGCATATACCCCAAAAATACTCTCCATGTTAGCACCTCTAATTTGTTTTTGGGAGAAAATATCAATTCTAGGTAAATGTTCTTAGAATATAAATTTAAAAAAGACTCGGCCATCTCTATCAATTTTGTGCCTCTTCCTTGATTGACATGTTTTGCAATCATTTCTATCAAATCCACCAGGCCTTCAATTGTAGGGGTACTTGGGTGTAGAGATTCAATGTAAAAAGAAAAAAGAATGGTGTTAGGAGAAAACCTAGTTTCTTGAATTTGTTGGAGCAAGGAGTTTGAAAGATGGGTCTTTTGCTTCATGAGAATAGAAAACAAAATATGGTGAAGATATTTAGATGTGGGCTTGGGGATATACCAATTGTAGTTGTAGATTGATCTTCAAAAGACTTTAGTAATAAAGTTGTACATGTGCATATGTAGTACATGTAAAGAGAGAAAAGAGATTGATATCATTCATTACGACATTGAACAATATCAATGTCACTTTCTTTCTCCTCTCTTTGAAATTATTTCAAACACATGTATGTTAAACAATATCATATCAAATATTAGTAATTGGGAGTTCAAAACATTATAGGTTGGGTTATATATTGACAAACTAGATAAGGGGATTAATGAGAAAGGGAGGTGGGGGAAGAATAACATATATTAGAATAAGAATCCTTCTCTGTGCGACAAGAATGTTATGTAACTTTAAACATTTATAGGAAATATGAGAAATTTTGCAAAGAAGTGGGAATGGAGGTGAACATAGATAAAGTGAAAGTGGTGGTGTTTTCTTTTAAAAAGAAAACTAGCAAATGACAAATTGACTTCTAGAATGATCCCTTAGAAATTACCCAACACTAAAAGTATCTTTGTGTAGAGTTCAATCAAAGCTTGAGTTGGGGAATATGTGTGATAAAAAGATTGCGAGGGTGGAGGAAAACCTTCATGCTACACAATAGGTGCAACAAAGGTGTTGCAATATGGATGCAATATTTGGGGGTCAAGTAACTCAAAAATATGTGGAGTGAGGTAAAAAGAGTGCAAAACCATAATGGCATCCTTCTTGTGCCTGAATGTGACTACCTCATACAAAATCATGCTTGGATAAATTTGCAAAAAAACAATAGTACTATATTGACCAGCTCAACCCCACTGGGAGATTTGGATACAAGAATATCTAAGACTAAATATTCCTTGGGAGGAGAAACACATGTGACCTCCCACAAGCGAAGATGTGAAACAAGGTGGAAGGTGCATTGAGAAGATTAAGAAGATAGGACGATGAAAATGTAGTTTGAGAGGTAGAAATCAAGTATCATTTCCTACTCTAATGTGAGGCATACAACCACATCAAAAAGAGATTAAAATTATAGAATATCTACTAGATGGCAGTATTCCAAGGTGGGAAATGTGAAGAGCAGCAAGGAGGGCATCGAATACGATGCATTATCGAAACAAGTTGTTTAGAGCAAAGTCTCATATGGCTAATCCACCATAGAGAGGCCCCTAAGAAAACCTATTCAGGGTAGACCTTCACGAGATGTCCTCCTTCACTATTGGCTCTCATAGTTATTGTAATTGTATTGCATTCTAACTTTATTATATTAACAAGGCATGACCTTCAAAGATTTAAATTTTTATCGCATAGACCAGTTGGCCTCATGGATGTTTAAATAAATATACCTACTATATCTATCTCCTATAACCTCTATTATGTTCAAACAACTAGGATTTGTTTTAATGATAATGGTTGGATAGAAATTAATTGATGACACTTCTATACATTAATAGAAAATGCAAAATAAAATAAGTTATGTAGACGTGTTGTATCCTGGTGAGCAAAGTTGGTAGTTTTAGTTTTTTTTACAGCGGGTGGGAGTAACGTATACAGGGTTGGAACAATTAATACATCTTTTCTAGATGGTAGAAAAATTTGGAAAAGTTTGGCAATGTAAATATAATTGTTTGAGTGGTAGAAGTCTCCAACAAAAATAGAGCAACGTGTTGGCTTTAACACATGGATGGAATTGGAGATAACTTTTAAAAATTGAATCAGAGGTAATTTCTAATATTCCTAATGTTAAACAAAGGAAACATAGTAGAAACACATGCAAAAACTTACAACACATTTAAACAACCATAAATCTCCATAAATTGCGTTGTGCTAAGCCATTTTATTAATATAATTGTTGGGTACAAAGGTAAAATAGGAAAGCATCTACCTGGGCTTGCTCAAGGCAAGCTAACAATATCCAGGTGATGAAATCAGCTGCTTTAACATGCAATATGGTTGTCCCCAACAAACTTTGCGTTGTCGGAGTGAAAACTGCACTGTTGGCTGCAAATAATAGTCATTAGGGCTTCCTTCGGTGCTCAGAAAATTCCGGGAAATTAACCCTGGCCTATCCACCAATAACCCATAAAAACCCATGAAGGAATTGGCCAAATGTTGACCCCGAAATTTCAGCCCAAATTTCCCCTAGCTCCTCTAGCTACTGGCCGAATTGGGATCCCTGTTTGACCCCTCAAATTTGCCCATAAAATTCTGCCAAATAATTTTTGACGTTCGTGTCAAAAACCCAGAAAAACCCAGAAAGGGTTTGTCTTAGTTTTGATGCTCTAAAATTGACCCAAATGCTTGGCCCTCCTCCACAAGCAAAAGATGTAACCTATAGCATATACTGCGGTTGTTGCTTTGCCAAAATGCTGGAAAAGGCCCCAAAACACTTCCCTGGACTCCACCTCAAGTTTTAGGCCGAAACTCCCTTCACTCCTCAAGTCCCAAGTGTGTCTCCTCCAAGCACTGCGCAATCCTTGCACTGCTGCTAATGTCTCCTCCACACAAACTTGCACTCCCACTGTTGGAACAATCGGAGAAGGATGGAACTCCCTCCTTGGGCTAGCATTCAAAGTCCATCGAAGCAAGGGTTGAGATCTCTGCTCGGAGACACTCGTGTGCTAAACAACACTTGTAGACTTTGTTAGGGTCCCACCCTAACCCCCTTATCTATGTAATGGGACCACATCATAGTCAAGAGTCAATAAAGCCCATATTAATAATTGTAAGTGGTTAATCCGCAATTAATAACGGAACCATATTTAGTTGCAAATGGGCCGTAGTATTAGATAGATGGTATTAGTAATACCACGGTATTGGCCCGTGGTATTGCATGTATGAGTCATATATAAAGGATAGAAACTCCCTGCGAGGAGCATCGTGTCTTATTTTGTAGTCAAGCTCTGCTCTATTGGAGGTTGCCCCCTCGAAGAGGCAAGTGAACATTACTCTCTGAATAATAAAATCATTGCTATTATGTGTTCTGGGTATCTTTTCTTCGCATATTCTGTGTTCTAGGTATCTTCTCTTCGCATATTCTATATTTGGGTATCATTTGTAGGTTAAGAGCATAACACATTTCCATGCAATTGATGTCGTGAGATCGATGGTCTGAGCAGCTTCAGCAATTTGACATTCGCTTCTTCAGATGGCCCCTTGATGTGAGGTATATGTAGTGCGTTCATGTACTTCTTTTGCTATGCATTGTGCTTCACAGATCACTGTTTGATGTTGATGAGGGATCTTGTTTATTACTTGTTTCATGATTCCTGCTTTATGTGATGCGGAATTGTCTATGTGATGTACTTATTTTCATGATTTTTCATGTTGTGTTTTGAGATCCCTTTGTTGTATTTTGATGGGATACTCATGTATCACCATGCATGTTCATTTTGAGATCCTTTTTATGCCATGTTGGTGGGATGCTCATCATGCATGAGTTTTTCTATCATATTGGTAGGAGTCTTTTGACTGAAAGTTCCTGTAGTGGAACATCTAGTAGCGCCACTCCTGTGTGAGGGCATTTTCCTAGTATGCTAATGACATCACCTCTTATGTACATCATCACTATTGACAACACTTAATGTAGCGGCCTACACCATCTTGACACCAGGGCCCGGAGACGTAGTCCCTCCTGGCCGAACTCCATTATCAACGACTTTTGTTTTCATTTGTTGATGATTGACATGTTCCTGTTCTTTACAACATGCAGATGTATTCATTTATGTTCTTTTAAAAATGCAATTTAACACATCACGAAAATAAAAGGTCTTGGAAGGGTCCTTCATCACACCCGGACCTGGATCAACTATAACCTCACCTGCTGGACAACTGAAAGTGATATTTTTGGGTACAAAAGGCTTCCAGTGGGGAGGAATGATCATGTGCTCAAAATTTAGCTCAAAAATCAAAGTTGTCAGATCAATGAGAAACCTGGATGATCGCGTAGTGCTCATCATTCTAAATCCAGTGCAACTTGTTGCACATGAAACAAACATTGTATGCTCCCAAAATCATGTTCTATTCACTTTACCAAACAAGGAAATTTTTGCAAAAAAATTGATATCCCAGTCAGCAGTATATACTGTTGACTTGGCACTAATTGTGCAGGTCAATGTGATAGTTTGACTCATCAATGGGATCAGTGAATCATATTTTTCCAAGTGGCACATTCTCATTGGTACAATTTGGTGTATTATTATTGGTTGTATTGGTGGCCAACCACGAGTTGCCATGTGGCATAGCCAGAGGTTGCCACATGGCAGCTCGTGGGCCACCAAAATTATGGTTCGACTTTCTGGCAGTAGAACCAGGGGTCGAACCTGTGACCTCCAACGAATGAGCATAGCCATACACCAACATGACATAGCCAAATGACTTAACTACATATGTTTGTGACGTTTATTTAAATTACATGAGCGTGCCATTTCAGGGGAGGGGCTAGCCCACGAGGGCTAAGCCTTGGTCATGTTAGAATCCTGCTCATAGCAGGTATTCATCTTTCATGATCGACATTTCTACATGCCAAATATGTCATACTTTGCATGCTGCAATGTTCCATATTTGCTACTGAGCCCAAAGAAGTGTCCATGAGAGTGTGCTAGTCTAAGTGCCTCTGTTGTATTCCAATTTTTATGAGTTATTCCATTTTTAAGAATTTTCAGTTAAAGGGAGGTCCAAATAGCTTAATCTTCATCTCCCTAGGTTTCAATTTCCTGTTGTAGAATGTAGAGAATCATTATCTATCCAAATTGCTTAATCTTGGTAGATTCATAGATAGGTAGAGAAGCAAGGGTGCTCAATAGCCTAATCTGAGCCCCTGGATGAAATAAGTATAGATGTAGATAGGAGGACAGTAAAAAAAAATAAAATTGAAAAGTTGGGTTTGCTAGTTCAAGTGCACCCAAACCAAAAGAAGAAAAAATGTTAGGTAAAGTAGGATGGGTAAGTAGTTTTGTGGTTGCAAAAATCAAGCTATGTGATCCATTTCATATTTTCAAGTGTTATATTTATGCAGATCACAGTTTTGAGGCACTTTTTCATTTTGATCAAATCAAGCAAGGTATCTCTAACTCCCCCTTCTTCTTACTTCCCAAATCATTCACTAACATCCCCTTGAGGACCTTGGGATCTGCCCAACCAGTCATGTTTTCACTCCATCATTGTTGAAAACCAAGTTGACTTAGTGAAAAGAAGCCACATTTCTTGTGTAAAAATTAATCTTTACACAATCCATTCATTTCCCTGTGCTTAAGTTTCCATTCTATAAACTTAGCATGCTTCCCCTCCTTTGCATTCCAAAGACCTCATATTAACATCTAACCCTATTATTTAGCTCCCTAAATCATTTCCCCTTCCCCTATTCTACAAGAAAATATATAAAACCCCCCAAAAAAACACTAAGTATCCCTCCCCATGGCAACTATAGCTATAGACTAAAAGTCGGGAAACACTAGGTCCATTTGGAACCATTATTAGCCCCTCCGCATCCATTAACCTTGGGATTTATTTAACTTCTCATTAAATAAATAACCATACTAAACCTCCCCCACACATAACACCATACCATTACCCTCCTCTCATACATATTATCATGGATTACATTTAAAAACTTGGTTAAACTAATAACCACAGTCTCGCGCCGAAACACATTAAACCTTAACCTAAAGTCTAAAACCCACCCGCAGCCATGAAAATTTTACGTTTATCAGGCACGTTGTTCTGCTAAACCTCGATAATTTTGCCCTCCCGTCCACTGTCGGATCGGCTCTCCTAGATCCAACGGCCCTCATGAATATCGGGCGCCCCTTCATAGTGATACGATAGTACCCGATGGTCGACGGTTTCATTGTCGTACACCGAGACAGCTATCGACCACCTATTGCATCGGGCCACCCCTGACACATACCACTCCCGTACCAAAAGTGGTCCGACGCAAACCACTTACCTCCCTCCCCACTTGCCTACGTCACCGCATGACGATGCCGCTACCTCGCCTGCCACTGTGTTGTACTTGCACCATGTCACCCGCTGATGTCACCCAGCCATGTCACCCACTGATATCACCCTACCACGTCACCCCGCTGACGTCATCCACCGTACTGGGTCCCACCACTGACGTCATTCGTTGTACCACCGCTGACGTCATTCGCCGAAGAAAACAACGTGCAAAGGCGAAATCGCAGCTTAGGAAGCCCGAAATGGAAATCTGAGGCAGTTTCTGATGCGCGATTAGCACTTAGCGCTAATAGCACATCACTAAGGAAAAAGGGCCAAAATAGAAAGCCCTAGTCCTGTGTAGGGTTTGTAGCAGCTATTTTTGCCGAAAAGAGATAAAAAGGGCGATTTAACAGTTAAAGAGGATCAGCAGGGAAAGAAAGTCTCGATTCAAGTGTTAAAGAGTATCAGAGGAAAGATAAAGCCCAGATTCAATTAAAAAAGTATCAATGAAGCAGTAAAGAGTATCAGATCGACAATATCAAAGCAGGTGAACATTAAAAGCCTCCATCAAAGTCAAGAAAGCGGTGAAGCCACTTAAGACTTTCAGATCACAGTTGATGCACATCAAAGCCACTCAAGAGCAATGGAGCAGAGACCAATGAGCAGTTATGATAAATGGCCAGCGCATAACAACAAAGGCCACATAGCCTCATTTTTTGTAACAGCTGCCCCCAACGCAACATTAGATAGATACTTTTACATTACTTACAAGATAAGTTAGGTTAATTGTAGTGATTTCCTCAGATCTTCTATCAGATCTTTTTTGTAGATATTTTGCCTATAGATACAACCCTGAACAATGTAATAAGGGTTATTGGTTGGTGGGTTGGTTGATGATTTCTTCATTTTGAACTGCACTATAAGATATCAGACTGTGTTAATACAAATGGCTGTTGAAGTTCACTGTGACTGAATAATCTGAAGGTTGATTGGATGTTCTGGGGCCTGCTACAGAATTCCTGTGTCATGCTATGGAACAATAAGTTATACTAAACTATGTTTTATGTTTTCTATTTTGTAAATCTCATCTATGTTTCATGATATTGGTAATGGAGAAGAAGAATAGCATAAGATTTGCTTGAGTGCACCTTATGTTCAATCTCTGTTATTTATTATGTTTTCTTCAGGATTAGTCATAAATATGAATTCTTAACTGCTCATGTTTGCACTAGTTCTCTCATTTTGAATACTGTTTAGGAATTCTTAATTGCTCCTGCACAATATTCATCCATTTTTCCTCTACCAGTATAATGAAAGATTCTTGATTGCCTTTCATTCCCTGACTTCATTCCATCATTACCAGATTTGAAAGTTGTTTCTAGCCTGCCTATCCTGCTCTGTGGTACTACCTTTTCACCAAAAAGCCCTTTCAGTAATTACACTTACAATGACTCCATTGCCCAATGGAGAAAACAGTTATACACTTGCATCCCAGTTCTGTCTAAGACCACCAAACTCAAACAAAACCCATGTGCATCATATCTAGCCTAAAATCATCCCTTAAAAAAATCTAAATCCCAAAGAGAGAGCCCTCTCTGACTGCTGGTAGGCTAGGACCTGCAGTCCAAAGATTGGTTAGTGGTTACCTCGGCCGTATTCCCTTAGGAGTCAAAGGGAACAACTTGAGCGATAACATAGCTCAAATTATATTGCATGGAAAGACATGATGGAGGTGGTGTTAGATGACAATGGGTTGAAGGAGTTCATAGATGCAGATGTCCCAAAACCTACTGATGTTGCTGAAGCTGAGGCTTGGCAAAAGAAGACAGCAAAGTGTCGAAGGATTTTGTTGGAGGGCGTGAGGGATCACATTGTATCCAGCCTCCATAGAAAGGCTTCTCCATACTTGATGTGGAAAGCGTTGACAAACTTATTCCAAAGCAAGAGCAACCAGAGGAAGTTGGCACTCAAGGATAAACTCAGAAACATTAAGTGTAAGAATGGAGACAGTATGCCCAAGTATCTCATGAAGTTCACCCAATGCCGGGATGAGCTGGGAAGTGTGGGGGTGACTATCAATGATGAGGACTTGGTGAGCTTGGCTCTCCTTGGTCTTCCGAAGAGTTGGCATTCCTATCAGGACTCTGTCGATGGTCGGGAGAAATTGCCAAGATGGGAAAGACTTTGTTCTGATCTTGTGCAAGAGGAGATCGGGCAGAATACCAGGGACGGATCTTCATCAAAGGCATCTGATGAAGAAAATTGTGCTTTGGCTGCCAAAGCAAAGAAGGGGAAGAACAAGAAAGATTCTCATTCCAGTGTGAAAGGCAAGAAGCAGGACATGTCCAAGGTGAAGTGCTTTCACTATCACCAGCACGAACATTATGCCACAAATTGTCCGCAGAAGAAGAAAAATAAGCAAGCTGCTGGATCTGCAGCGGGAGAGGCCTTAGCGTTGCAGTTTGAGTTGGATTTTTTGTTGATCGCATGCTTGGTATCAAGTATGATGGGATCCATATGGTTCTTGGACAGTGGTGCATCTTTTCACATGACAGGAGATGAAGATTTGCTTTTTGATCTAGATGAGAAAGATCTTGGAGTGCACATCGAGATGGGCAATGATGGTAGATACATCGCGACCAGTATCGGTACCATTTCCTTTGAGAGGGAGTCTGGTAAACCCTTCCTATTGTAGGAAGTGATGCATGTTCCAGGATTGAAGAATAATCTTATCTCTGTCACGATGTTAGAAGACAAGGGATATGATGTTGTTTTCAACGAGGGAAAGGCTTTCCTACACAGTAAGACAACTGGAGAAACCTAGAAGATAGGGGTTCAAGTCAAGAACCTTTATCAATTGCATGTAGATGGCTGCGTAGCAATGGCATGCAAGGTAGAAAGAGTGGTGAGACGGGATGATGGCGAGCTGTGGCACCGGAGATTGGGCCACCTTCACCATGGAGCCTTGAAGATACTACAACAGATTTCTACTGGGCTTCCTAAAGGCACTCTTGCGCAGTCAGATCAGTGCAAGGGGTGTTCTTTGGGAAAATTTGTGAAAGCCACCTTTCACGAGAAGGATAGTCGTGCCACGACGATCCTTGAGAGAATTCACATAAACATGTGTGGACCTTTCTCAGTAGCTTCAACAGCAAAGCACAAGTACTATGTGATCTTTGTTGATGATTTCTCTAGAAAGTGCTAGATCTTCTTCATGCAGAAGAAGAGCGAGACATACTCAAAGTTATATGAGTTCAAAGCACAGGTCGAGAAGGAATCGGGGAAGAAGGTGAAGGCTCTTAGGAGCGAAAATGGTGGTGAATTCATCTCTGGCGAGTTTAAGGACTTCTGCAGCACAGAAAGGATTCGAAGAGAGCTCATAGCTCCCCATAACCCACAGCAAAACGGGGTTGTTGAGCAGAAGAACAGAACGATCATGGGTGTTGCACGGGTGATGTTGCATGATCAGGGCCTACCCCTTCACTTGTGGGTGGAGGCATGAAATACTACAGTATATGTGCAGAACCCTTGTCCTCAAAAGATACTTGGCATGAGTACACCCGAGGAGGCTTATTCTTGTAAGAGGCCTGATATTTACCATTTGAGGATTTTTGGTTCTCTTGTTTACATGCATGTGATGAAGGATGCCAAGAAGAAGCTAGAGCCAACCACAGAGGTTTTGATATTTGTGGGGTACACTGATATGCCCCACAACTATCGTGTGTATTTGCCAGACAGTCGCAAGACTGTTGTGCGACGGGATATCAAATTTCAAGAGGAGAAAGCCATGAAGTCTTCGCTTGAGAGGGAGCCACACTTGCATGCAGAGGGGGAGTTATTAGTTCCTAAGGATGAGCTTCAGGATGTGGATCAGCCACAAGATGAAGTTCATGGAGTGGAAGAGACCACTCATGCAGTGCCAACCATCAAAGGGTGAAAGCGCACTACAGAAGCTGAGTGACTGGCTCAAGATGCAGAGAAGGTTGTAGGACCATCTACAGCACAACGCATATATAGATAGTCACCTAATCAGTACACTGGATACATGGCTCTTGTGAGAAAATGTGTCATGACTAAGCCATCCTCTTTCGAGGAAGCTGTGGAGGATCCTGCATGGGTAGATGCCATGGTGGAAGAGTATGGTTCGATTGTCAGAAACAGTGCATGGGAGATTTTCCCAAGACTGGAGGGGAAAGCAGTGGTGGGTTTGAGATGTATCTACAAAGTGAATCAGGTAGCTGACGGGAGTGTGGAGAAGTACAAAGAAAGATTTGTTGCCTGAGGCTTCTCACAGATAGAGGGGATCGATTATGAGAAGACCTTTGCACCTGTCGCAAGGTATTCTTCCATATGGACGATTCTTGCTCTCTCGGCACAGATGGGGTGGCACATCCATCTTACGGATGTGAAGACTGTGTTCCTCAATGGAGTCATTGAGGAGGAGGTGTACATAGAGTAGCCCGAAGGTTTCGAGATCTTCAGTAGTGAGTCGCATGTGTGCAGGCTCAAGAGAGCGTTGTATGGGTTGAAACAAGCACCTCGTGCTTGGTACACACGAATAGACAGGAGCACATCGGGATATGGATTGTGGTATAGACACATCAGGTACCATCATATCAGAGATTGTGTGCAATGGAGAATCATGTTACTTTCATATATTCCCACGGAGGATCAGGATGTTGATATCTTGATGAAGGCACTCACCATGAGAAAATTCGAATACCATAGAGATAGGATAGGGGTTGCAGATAATCCATATCTTGTTGAGAGAGAGTGTTGAAAATGCAACAAGATGATGGAGCTTAGTGAAAAGAAGTTGCCTTCACTAAGTGGGCCCGCAGGCTATTT
>APFE030294275.1:33055-72686 GCA_000404065.3 Pinus taeda | reverse complement strand
AAACAAGCACCTCGTGCTTGGTACACACAGATAGACAGTTATTTCACCGGACTTGGATTCTCCAAGAGTGAGGCGGATCCTAAGCTATACCAGATTGTGGTGGAGGGTAAGTTGTTGATCATTGTACTTTATGTAGATGATTTGATTTTGACAGGAGATGAGCTGTTGATACTTTCATGCAAGGAGGATATTGCTAGAGAGTTTGAGATGAAGGACTTGGGCCTCCTTCATTATTTCTTGGGATTGGAAATTTGGCAGCGCAGTGATGGACTATTTGTTTCTTAGGGTAAGTATACCCAGGAGATATTGGAGAAGTTCAACATGCATGACTGTAAGCCTGTTGATACTCCTCTTCCTGGAGGTTGGAGGAAGGAGGATGCTACTTCAGCAAAGGTAGTGGATGCCACTGTTTATTGACAGTTGGTGGGGTCGCTTATGTATCTGGTCAATACATGACCCAATATATGCTATGCTGTTAACCAGCTTTCACAAGCTATGGTTAAGCCAACCAAGCTCTTCTGGAAGGCATGCAAGAATGTATTGTGTTACCTCAGAGGCACATTAGGATATGGATTGTGGTACAGATAGGAGGATGAGGTGAAGCTATGTGGCTTCACGAATGCAGATTGGGTAGGGAGCCCAACGGACAGAAAGAGCACACCTGGAGGGATCTTCAGTATCGGGTCGAAAACAGGTTCTTGGTACAGTAGGAAGCTGAGATCCATGGCACTCAGTTCAGCAAAGGCCAAGTATATGGCAGCAAGTTTTGCTGCATGCGAGGCTATATGGATGAGGAAGATCCTGGTCGGGTTGTTCGGGTCACACTTGGAGCCTACTGTGATTTATTGTGATAACCAGAGTTGCATTAAACTCTTGGCTAATCCAATATTTCATGATAGGTCCAAGCACATCGACATCAGGTGCCATCATATCAGAGATTGTGTGCAGCAGAGAATCATGTTACTTTCATACATTCCCACAGAGGATCAGGATGCTGATATCTTGACGAAGGCGCTCATCGGGAGCAAATTCAAATACCACAGAGGTAGGATAGGGGTTGTAGATAATCCATATCTTGTTGAGAGGGAGTGTTGAAAATGCAACAAGATGATGAAGCTTAGTGAAAAGAAGTCACCTTCACTAAGTGGGCCCGCAGGCTATTTTTGGCGCAAAGTCTATTTTTAGACTATGTCTATTTTTAGACATATGGATCATGGTCTATGAGTTGTAGGATGCTATTTATTGATGATTGGTCAGGTTGGTAAAAATATATGGACCTCTATTTTTAGACATATGGGCGGAGTCTATTTTTAGACTGCTAGTCAAAAATAGAATAGTCGAATATTATTAGATCTTAATAATATTTGGACTATAAACATTATCTTATCCTCTTGCAGCACTTCAGTTCGAGCTACGAATGTGGCACATGCAACTACCAGAAGGAAATACGCTTTTCCTATGGGTTAGTTGAGCTATTGCATGATTGACTTCAGTTAGAACTCAAGTGATTGAGTTTGGTGGAGTTGATTGAGGAGTTGATGGAGTTGTGTTCAGTTTGACTTAGTTGAACTAGTTGTATTTAGTCTAACTGACAAATACACTAGTGATGAGTGGTGTGAATTAAGTATTAATTAATTCACTAATTATTAACTCATAAATCAACTAAAGAATACATCAGTTAACTCAATGCATGGACAGTTCAACGGAGACAAGTGTTAGAGGTGGGTGAAAGGGTGAGTCTACTATCAGTTGTGACTATAGTTGTGCATGAGATTTGCACAATCAATAGATTGAGATTGCCAATGAGGATTGCGCAGTACAAACTAAGGGAATTCGAATTTGGATCATTCTTTCAGTTCTATTCTCAGTAGGGATTGTGTAGTAGAGGCAAGCAAACAACGGAGGAGATTTGAGCCCGTGACTTGTTCAGATCTGAGCTAGTTTGTGTGTAACAGGTGGAGATAGTCCTGAGTACTTGTGAGGAGTATTGTACTATGTATTTTTACATGTTCTCTATCATTATAATATACAGATAGTTGGGGGTTTTCAGCTGTATTCTTTCTCCAGTACATATTGTGTTGATATGTGTGATTCATGTTTCAATGTGCACATGCAATTGTTTCTTGATTCTGCAAATTGATGATCAATAGTAGAGGAGGTTATGTATTATGCATGCATTCTGCAAATAGTGTATAATCAGGATAATCTCTATGAATAGGTGTCATATTATTCAAAATTTCTACAGCCTTTCCTTGTGTCACATATTTATAGGAGACTGGTCCATTTGATTTCTAATAATCCAAAGCTCCACCTCACAACCTCAATTGCAGGACTATGGTTGATTTCCTTATGATGCTATAGTATTTAATCTATAGAGAGTCCTGAAGCAACTTTCCTTCATATAGAAAACACTAATTTTTTGAAGGGATGCATCACCTGTGCTGTATACATTGCTTCAAGTTGTAGATTGAGTTTGAACTCCCTCTCCAAAAAAAGGAGGTCCTCCCACTTACATATTTTATGAAAATATGTTCAAATAAATTCTTCCCCAACACTTCCTATGGTACTTCATTCTCAAATTCCTGTGGTACTTCCTTCTCAAAATTAATGGGTAAATTGAGCATATATTGAAGGAACTTCTCCCTTTTTAAAACAGAAAACAAGGCCCTCACAAGAAGCAACCCCCATAGGACAACATGCACTCAAGATACCTGAATATGGGTGATGTGGTGACCAAAATACAACCCTGAAGGGCTTGGTCATTGTTTCCCTCGCATAAGCTCTAAAAGGCTTGGTCATTGTTTCCCTCGCATAAGCTCTAAAAACTAATTTTTTTCATTTGATTCTTGTTGATCTCAGGTGAAAGGGGACATTGTTAGGCTTTGAAAACTTGCACCCTCAAAAACCACAAGTAAAAACCCACAAGAAAATAACCTTTCCACCATGAAAAAACACAGGTTGATATGTCTGTTTTCACCCAGATGATAGTTAATGTTTGTAGCTCTTGTCCATAGCATCCCCATGAAGCAAATCTCCATCACAAACATCCATACCATCCCATGGATAGTAGTGGCTGATGGGGAGAACATGCAAAAAAAAAACATGAACACCATTCTCCAAATTCTCTGATAAGAGTCATAATATTTTAGTTTTTTTTATTTAAATATTTTAGTTTCTTAAAAAAGTTATAAAAAATATTTTACCAGGTTACTTAATTCTCAGTCAGAATGAATGAAGAATTCCCAGTGATAGTTTTGGAAATGAAGAGCTAGGGTTTCAAACTTCTACAAGTATTGAACTTCATGGAGGGGCGCAAATGGGGGAGCTCCACTCCCTCCCACAAGCAGAATATGGCTAGCCGAGGTAAGAAACCATTAAAAACTGCCAGAGGTCCTTCAGGAGAAGGGATAAGGAACATGGAAGAGGAATAGGATTTAACCAAAACAAGGGAGGACAATAGAACAAAAGAAAATGAGGAAGAAGACAAGAAACATGGAGCAGAAAACAAAGCACAAAACCGGCCATGTAAACCCAAGGCTGAGGTTTCACCCAGAGTAGTTTTAAATGATCCGGCTCTACAAGGGCATAGGGACCACATGCGGACCTATGCTATCATTTGTAAATTCATGGGATTATGGCCCACTAAAAAGGCACTGCAAGAGTGGATTAAATACCACTAGAAACCAAAAGGAGGCATAGACCTACATCTTGGGTCAAAGGGTTTCTTCACCGTGGTCTTTACAAATATCGAGGACAAAGACAGGGTATTTGAAGGAGGGCCCTACTTCTATGCAGTTGTAGGCCTCTACATGTGACCGTGGATGATGAATTTTGTCCCGGAGTGAGAGACTTTCACTTCAGTCCCAGTTTGGGTAAGACTCTATTCCCTACCTCTTGATTACTGGCAAACTGAATCATTATTTGCCATTGGAAACAAATTAGGGCATTTTTTCAAAACATCTGAGGTCACCAGAAGGAGAAAATATAATTCCTTCGCATGAATATGTGTGGAGATGGATCTCTTTGGAGCTGTACCGGATGAGGTCATCTTGGAAGTTTTTGATGAAGAATGGGTGAAAACAGCAGATTGTGAACACATTCCTTTCAGATGTCGTAAGTGCCATGAGCATGGGCACCTATTTAGAGACTGTCCTCTTAGTAAAATAGAGAATAAAAGTAAATCTACCACATTGAAAGATTCTAAAAATTTTCAAAAGTGGGATATAAAGGAAAAGGGGGTAAAAGGGGGCCAAAGCAACATCAAATAGAAGGGCAACAAGCCAGTCTGAACATGTTCCAAGTACTCGAAGAAGAGGAAGAAATAACAAAGGTAGATCAGGTAATGGAAGATAGCCCAAGGGAGAAGGAGAAAGAAGAAAATAGTGAACAAACACAAAATATTAACAAACAAAAAGAGACTACGTTGAGCAATGGAGAACTAGAAATGGACTAAGAAATGACCCAGAGTGAGATGGATATGGAGGATCATGAACTGTAGGATATTCTTGATAGAGAACACCTAGATCTAGAAGGGTTCTTGAAACAGGGGACCATGGGAGGGGTAGACTCACTACCTCAAGAAGAGTTCAACAGAGTACATCAACTGTTCCTATGGAAAAATTAGGCTAGAGGGCTAGGAAGGCAAAGAAACAATGAAAGGCAGGGAAACAAAGGTGTGAAAACTATGAAAACCACACCAGGACTAGCTCCTAGAAACTCAAGAAAGAAAAGAGGTAGAAAAAAGCAGAATGAGTTACTGATGGAATGTGTAAAGCTAATGATAGATTCAGGTAAGATGAAACACCTAACCAGCTACTCCTTTACAAATCTTTCATAATGAAGTTTACATCTTGGAATATTAGAGTTCTAGGTAGTAAAAGGAAACAAAGATTAATTAGCAATAGAATGAAACAAGAAGCTCCAAATATGATCTTTATCTAGGAAACTAAATGTTCCATTCAAAAAATAAAAGAAATTCACAGCAAATGGCTCAATAAATTTGAGTTTCTAGAAGTCAAAGAAAATACTACAACAGGAGTCATACTCTCTCTTTGGAACCCCCAAAAGATTGGCATAATAGATACCAAGGCATATAGGAATTATTTATCAGTGGTTATTTAGCCTGTCGGAGATAGGGAGACTTATCTGGTCATGAATGTTTATGGCCCCCAAAGACTAGATGATAAACTCAGGTTTCTAGATTCTCTTGTGGAACTAAGAGATAGACATGGAGGAGAACCATGGATCATGGGTGGGGACTTCAACATGATCAAATCACTTTCGGAAAAAAAATGGGGAACCAGAACTTTAAGCAAAGACTCTATAGCATTTCAAACTTTTATAGACAATATGAAGCTAGTTGACACTGATATGAGTAATGGCCTCTTTACATGGAACAATAAGAGAGGAGGAGAGTCTCAAGTAGCCTCAAAGTTAGATAGATTCATAATTTCAAAGGACCTTATGCTCACCAACAAGGAAATGATAGTGAGAATTCTCCCCTTTGGAGGCTCGGACCATTGGCCTGTACAACTTGACCTACAGGGCATTGGTACCCCCAAGAACGGACCTTATAGATTTGAGAATATCTGGCTCCCACCCAAATTTTATTAGCAATATTGCAAAATCGTGGACAGAAGACCTACACATTTAGGGTACAAGAATGTTTTTTCTACACAAAAGACTAAAACACATCAAGCTTCGACTCAAAGACTGGAACAAGTATGAATTTGGCAGTATTTTTGAAGCGAAAAAAGTTGTTGAAGACAAAATACAGGAACTCAATCAAGCCCTTATCACGAATGGCTTTGATAGAGTCATAAATGATCAAGTCACCAAACATCATCAAGACTGGGAGAACTTATGTAAACAAGAGGAAATATTTTGGAGACAAAAATATAGAGTTTAATGGCTAAAAGAAGGGGAGTGAAACACTAGCTTTTTCCACAGATCCACCATAGAAAACAGATCTCATAATAGGATCTCTTCGATCAAGGATGAGGGAGGTCATCTTCTCAATTCCCATGAAGAGATAGAAAATTTGTTAGTTGAGCACTTTCAAGGTATATCAAAGGAGACCCTTTCAGACAGAGCTCATTTTATTAGGGACTTAACAAGGCATATACCTAGGCTAGTAACAAGAGAGGATAATTTCAATCTCAATAGGCCAATGACTGAAGAGAAGGTTAGTGATGTCATCAAAGAAATGCAGAATGGTAAAGCACCATGCCCTGATGGTTTCAATGTTGATTTCTTTAAATATTGTTGGAACATTGTTAAACAAGATATTCTGAATGTAGTGGAGGATTCCAGGATGAATAGAACCATTTTGAAGGCGTTCAATACTCCTTCATCTCCTTGATCCCAAAACAGGACAATGCTCATACTCCAGACAGGTTTAGACCCATAGCTTTGTGCAATGTGGTGTACAAGATAATATCCAAAGTTGTTGCCAATAGACTCAAACCCCTTCTTCCTACTCTAGTTTCTATGGAGCAATCAGGTTATGTGGAGGGTAGACAAATTCTCAATAACATCATTCAAGCGCATGAGGTGGTGCATTCATTGTTAAGCAATAGGAAGGTGGGAATGATTATGCAATTGTACCTAGCCAAAGCTTATGATAAGTTGAATTGGACCTATATCAGGAAGGTCCTTTTAGCCTTTGGATTTGATCATAACTAGGTAACATGGGTTATGGCACTGGTAACTTCTTCTAGCTTTTCAATTCTGGTTAATGGTTCTCCTTCCAAGACTTTTACTCCTTCAAGAGGCCTCAGGCAGGGAGATCCACTCTCTCCATTTCTCTTTATCCTCATGATGGAAGGACTTGGTCAGTCTATCAAGCATGTGAAAGAAGTTGGTAACATCAAGGGTCTCCAACTTTTTGAGACTAGACAAGCTTTGACCCATCAACAATTTGTTGATGACACTATGCTGCAGGGAATCCCCACGGTCAAAGAATCACTTTCTTATAAACAAATCCTGTGTGACTTTGCCATGGCTACAGGTATGGAGGTAAATCTCTCCAAATATAAGATTTTTTCTTTAATACTAATATTGCTATTCATAGAAATATCTCCAGAATTCTAGGCTTTCAAAGGGATGTCCTTCCTTCCAAATACTCGGGAGTTCCTCTAACTGATAAACCTTTGCACAAGAGAATTTTGGAGTCGGTGATTAATAAGATGTAGGATAAAATTAGGAAATGGACTATCAGATCTTTAAACTTGGCAGGTTGGTTGGTGCTTACAAAAGTTGTTCTTCAATCAATCCCCGTCTTCATGCTTTCAGCCCTTCCAGCTCCAAAAGGAGTTTTTGAAACAATTTAGAACCATTCAAAGGGATTTTCTTTGGGGTAAGGGGGAGGAGAGAAAGAAATGGGCCTTGGTAGCCTGGGATAAGATTTTCAAACCTAAAAACCATGGGGGCCTTGGATTGGATGATCCGGAAGTACTTAGCAAATTTTTAGGGGCAAAATTATGGTGGTGTTGGGTAAAATATCCAAAGGCTCAATGGGCTAGCATCTAGAAAGAAAAATACGCTAGCACTTGGCAAGATAATGATCACATAAGGATGACTGGCATCATAAAAGGCTCCTACATCTGGAATAAGGCCTAGGAGAATAGAGGCTTAGTGTAAAAAAATAGCTTCTGGGAAATCAGAGAGGGAGATATTTCTTTGTTTTGGTAGGATAAATGGAAACAAGAACCTACATTGTTAAGAGAGGACTTTCTAGACCTCAAGAAAGAAACTGATACCAAAGGGTTACTTAGGGTAAAATATTTTTGGGATCAAACCAATAGTGAAGGAAAATGGAGAACCTGGAAGAATATAGAATACAGGGATGATAGCCCCTTGAGAGAAAAAGCGAATGCACTTCTGACAACGTTGGACCAAAGGCAAATTCTAGTTTCAAAGGGGCATGACCAACTTATATGGGGAAACAATAATGAAGGTACCTTCAATATTAAGGAGGAAAAGCGCATAATCCTTGAGCTGGATTCCAATGTACCGGATAGGGTTTGGCAGAACCTATGGAGGCATCAAGGTTGGATGAAAATCAAACTCTTCATGTGGCTGGTACATCATAAGAAAATTCCGACTTGGGAAAACATTTGGAAGAGGGGTGTTCTGGGACCTTCTAGATGCCAACTCTGTGAAGCCCAAGAGGAAACAATGGAGCACCTTCTCAATAATTGCATTTTCAACTCCAGGTTGTGGGATACTTTGCCACAATTTACCAATTGACAGACAAAGACAAAGGAAGCATTATCAATACCACAAATAGCTGAAGACGAAACTTCTCTGATTATGAATTTCTTCGCTCAGCTTAGGCTTTAACTCCAAGCTTCATAATATGGAATGTCTGGAAAGAAAGGAACAACAGAATCTTCAAAAATTAAAATAGTTCCTCCCAATGTGTTATTGAGCAAATCCTAAGACAGCTTAAGGAGACGGTTGGTACTTTAATGCGAACCTCCCCAAAGAATCCACCTTCAGAAGCTGAAATGCAGATACTTCTTCAGTTGGGTATGTAGGGGCTTATACCACAGGGCATGGACAAGAAGGTAATGAATCCGGACAATAAGCCAAAATATTGGCATCCTCCCCCTCAGGGTTTTCTCAAATACAACATTGATGGGGCCTCAAAAGGCAACTCGGATATTGCTAGTTTTGGAGGGGTGTTATGGGATGAAAATGGTTGCATCCTCTTTATTTTCCATTTCCATTTGGGAAGAGCTACAAAAAAATATAACGAAATTAATGACACTTGAGCAATGTTTAGAATTCTTGAAACATGATAATCTCCAGAATATAATAATTGAAGTTGATTTTGAGTTAATCATTGAGTCGGTCAAGAGAATCTGTTGTGCCACAGAGCCAGAAAAAGTCTCAAGACACTGGAGGCTGCTTCAGGGCTTTCAAAGGATTCAATCTCACCTCATATGCTTGCGTACAGTGAGTTTTACTCATGTGTGAAGGACGAAAAATAAATTGGCGAACATTTTGGCCAATCAAGGGTTGCTCTGCACCAAAAGCAGGGTTAAGTTGAGTTGGCAAGAGATGCCTTAGAATAGATTAAGGGAGTAGTGTCTCAATCAGGTGGATGGGGATAGAACAATGTTTCGAAAAAGGACAGAGAGACGGGGTCTAGTTGAATTGATTCATTATGAAGTGTTATTTTAGAAGTGAGGTCATATTTGGGATGCATGTCTCTATCTGCCTCCTCAAACCAGGTAATTGCAATCCCAGAAGTCTCAAGTGGAAGTTGCTCGGTAGACGGTGTTTCTGAGATGGACGACTGGAAGGAGGGATTGTCATCTTCCTTTGGCCCATGCACTCGAGGATATGGAATGGGGCGAGGGGCCGGAGTCTAGGCTTTCTCGGCACACTCAAAATCCCCCCATTACCTCCTGTGGTGGCATTACCGCCCTCGGGGTGGTTTCAGCTTTTTCGCAAGCCCTTCAAGCCAGAAGAGGTATTTCAGAGTTGGGAGCGATTCCACTCACCACACAACATGTGGCCAAGGGTGGGAAGAGAATATCGCCCTCATCGTGCAGTAATTCTCAGTGCTTTTAGCTCTTGCGATATGATCCTCAGTCGTAGGATCAAGCACGAAGAATCCACGGTCAAGAATAAGCATGCTTGTTGGTGGGTCCAAAATAGAGGTTATGTTTCATGCTTATTGCATAACCTCATTGGAATCGCGTGCAAATGGTGGATTTCAGGCAGTTAAAGTGATCGAAGGATATCACAAAAACAGACCCGATATGATTATTAATTTTGGTCTATTGGGCTCATCGGGTCCGATTGGTTTGTTAAATGGTGTGCTTGTTGGCCACCCGATATGATTTTCGCTTGCAGTATCTTTGGCAAAGGATCAAACAGTCAGTGATGGACTGCTCGTTTGCTTTGGTGAGCCCTCGGCCCGTGGTATGTTTTGTCGTCCTGGGACCATGGACTGGGGTAGGCTTGTCATATTGGTGGGCCTTACCCCCTTGGTTGCCTTTATATACTATTTCTCTTTTTTAATTGAATAGAAGGATCTGCTCTTGCATTAGTAAAAAAAAACTTAATTCTCAATCATCATAATGAGGTATTATATAAATTATGAATTTTAAGGTAACCACGAAAACATGCAAAAAAAGCGTGAACTCCATTCTCCAGTAAGAGTCATCATATAATAATAATAATAACAACAACAACATCAACAACAACAACAGCAACAATAACACTTTACAACAACATGAAAAAAAACGTGAACTCCATTCTCTAGATTCTCCGATAAGAGTCGTCAAATTTTAGTTTTTTTTTTTTTTTAGTTTTTTACAAGAATTATAAAAAAATAGTTTACAAGGTAACTTAATTCTCAATCATCATAATGAGATATTATATAAACCATGAATTTCAAGGTGATAATAATAATAATAATACACTTTACAATATAACTCTTTCCCTTTACAATATAACTGCTTGAAATACATAAATACACAAATAGTAAAAATGATTGGTTTTCATAAATGAGTATACTTAAGAGTTTATAATCATATATTAATATAATTTTTGAAATACATAGATATTTATTATAGAGTGGTTAAAGGTGCTACACATTATTATATTTGAAATTTAAGAATAATATCACTTAAAAGTAAGAAAATTTTCTGTAAAAATCGCATCATCATCATCATCGTGAGAACATCTTGGCATCAAGTTAACTAGATGAAGAGAAAAAAAATTAGGCTGTCATAATATAACAGTGAGATTTGACTAAATAAATATTGTTTATTTAATAAATAATAATATTTTAATAAAAGGAAACCATTCTTAGAATATAGTTGTTAATATTTAATCTGAATGAAATTTTTTAAATGAAATGAATATCTAAAATAAAAATAATATTTAGATCAAAACAATAATTCTAAAAACTTAAAAATAAAATAAAAGTAATAAATAGCCAAAGTTAAAAAGAAATAAATAAATTAAATTAAATACATAACTATATAAATAAATCAATAATAAAGAAAATAATCATTTATTTATTAGTAATAATCATTTCCAGCCATTCTTTTTTTCAGATTATTTGGCCTTTTTTCAATTTTTATAGCCTTCCTAAATTTACTTATCAATTTACTTATTATTAATTTTAAAATTATATATATATATAAAAATAATAAACAAATTATATAAACCATTTATCCATTCCATTCTTTTTTGTTATAATTATAACCTATCTACCTAAACAAATATTTGGATCATGTTGAGCTCATAATTTTATCACTTTTTGTAATGGATCATGTTAATTTTATCCCTTTGGTAATGGATCATCTCATAATTGTATTACAAGGATCATGTAATTGCATTATTTTCACTGTGTTTGGAAGCCAAAAATAACTTACAATGGAGCTTTCTTTTCCCTTTTTGGGTACGGGCTTTGAATTCTTACATCCCGAGAGTTGAAAATTAAAATTATGATTCGCTCTCATAGCATTTACATTTTTTTCCCATTCTACAATAATGTATATTTCAATAGATTTTTATTTCTTGGATGTTTTAAAAGAAATGGTTAGAGTGATAATTTTGAGTTATGTAATTTTAAAAATTTTAAAAAGTCGGATTTATTTATTTAATATTTTGAAAAATTGAGTTCTTTGTAGTGGATGGGTCTGCGATGGACAGATGGCGGAGTGTTCATATAGGTGGTTGGGAAAAGGTTTAGGGTAATTTCCCTTGGTTTTTACTGCAGCACGACCATTTACACCGCAATTTCCTGGACAACCAACTGTGTCCGTTTACCTCTCGCAGTTGTCTTCTTCCACCGGCGGTTACGTTTTTGTTCTCCTGTTCCAAGCATGGACGAGGTCATGGACATCGAGGAGCTCGACTATTCACCAGACTCGTTTTCTTATCAAGTCATTTTTGGAAACCCTAACCCTAATCTGTCGGTTTCTAGTCCCCATCAGCCTTTTGCAACAGCTCCATCTTGCTCCATCTTGGTGGTCACTCTCTCTGGCCTCAACGCTTCATCACTCCATTTTGGTTCCCTTTCTATCAATTCACCTGCACTTGATTTCCTGTCGCTATCCCCTAGTACCCTACACTTGCTCACTACGATATCGCCACCCTCGCCTTCTTTCAAGCCAAATACTTTGGTTGGTCATCTCCACCCGACAAACTAGATGTCACGTTCAGTTCAGCCTACAGGAGACCCTTCAATCCCTGGCAATAATCCGCCCTCCTCTGCAAATTCACCATCTATGTGTTTCAAAACGCCCGCGACTAGGGTAAAATCAGCGACACAAATTCAACAAGAAGGGAATGCCTCCTCGAACCCCTTACAGGATCATCCATCAGCGCCCAGACCAAAAAGCAAAAAATTTAGTGCATGAAGGTTTCGACAAAGGACTTCACCATTTGCTTTGGAGAGGGTATAGCAATGGTGGAAGCCGCTAATAAGGTTGGCTCTGTCCTAGTTGGACATGTCCATGTTACGGCATATATGACGGATAGATTGATTCTCTCGGTGCGTGAAATTTGGGGCAATACCCTCCAAGAACTGCTGGAGGTATAGGTCCTTCCTCGGGGCTGGTTTGCACTACACTTTGCAAAGGACAAATACACTGATCTAGTTCTTGCCTGGTACTGAAATATTGAGATAGCTCCAGTTCTCCTCAAGCGTTGGAGCCCTTTTTTTGATCCGGAAAGGGAGAAGATTAGGGCAGGGCCACTTTGGGTTCGGCTACCTAGACTCCCACTGCAGTATTGGTCTAAAGAGGTCTTCGTCAGGATTGGAAACATGCTCGGCACCTACCTGGACCACGACAAGTCATATGTTCAGACCAAGAATCAAACCCTAGCACAAATTCTGGTTCATCTGGATACGCGCAAGGTCCTCAAGAAAAAAAATAACTCTCCAATGGAGGCATTTCTCTCGGGTACAGATTCTGGACTACGAAGGAGTCATGTTCCGCTGCAGAAGATGCCACAAAGTGGGGCACATTTTCAAGGAATGTCCATTGATCAAGAAATCCCCTGATCCTCTGAGCGCCCCAAGTACTTCAAAGGGACAAGCAGTCTCCCTTCCGGATCGCACTCCTGTATTGTTTCCCCTGGACTTTGTTCGGATTGCTACTCCCTTGGCTGCAGAAGGTGCTCACAAGACACCATCTCCTCCTTTTACGCAATCATGAGCTGTTGCCGAGGCTATGAAAAAAGTGGGCACTCCTCTCTCCTCACTTCTCGTTCCACTTTCATGCAGTTCTTTCTTGTATCTTCATCCATTTTGAACACTTCCACTATTCCCTGTAATATTGGCATGTCTTCGCACACCATAGCTACCACCGTTCCTTCTTTACCACCTCCACCCTCCAACCCTTCCCCTCCCTCTCCTGATGGGACTGAAAAACCTCGTGAATATAATTTTCGCTCTCGGTCGCATGTCAAGGGTCCTTCCACTCACTATATAGGGCTGGGACTCACCCTTCCTAATTCTATTGTTCATTCATCTCAAGGCTGAAAATCCTATCTCTCTAAAGCCATTCAAAAGGTTGGGGTAGAAGTTGTCTATGGTAAACAATCTACCTTGGAAGGGGTTCTTAGAGAACTGAACACCTAGGGGAAGTTTCCCCCATGAACTACCTCTCATTTAACTGTAGAGGTATGGCTAGTGCCTCCACAAAACTAGCCCTGCATAGGTTATTCAAAGTTGAGCCCATAGACAGCATTATGCTACAAGAAACCCTAGGAGATGCTGATCTCATAAACATATACTCCCTTGATGTTGATCTTAAAATCTGGCTGGAACTTTTACTCCCTTGATGCAATGGGACATTCTAGGGGATTAGCCATTGGTTATAACCCTCATCCCATTAAGGTATTATCATCTTGGGGTGGATCGGGGTTTATCGGTATGGACATTTTCACAGTTGATATTGGCATGAATCTTCGGGTTATTAACATATATGGACCCTGTCATCAACGAAAGGATTTTTGGAAGCACTTTCTCAACCTTTTGATCACTTCCCCTGATCATTTGGTCCTCGGGAGTGACCTCAATTTCTCCCTATGTTTTGGGGAATCATGGGGATCCCAAGCTCAAGTGGATCCTCTCTCAGGGTACATGATGAATCTATTGGAGTAGTATAATCTTGCAGATGTCCCCATGAACAAGCCCCTTCCTACTTGGAGGAATAGAAGGGTGGGGGAAGCAGCTCTAGCTAGAAGGCTAGATTTTTTTTTATTAAGGTGCCTCTTTTTCATCTGCTATATCGATATAGGCAATGGGTGGGCTCTGGGGGTATATCTGGTCACTCTCCCATATACTTCAAGATCCTCGGCCCCCATCCAAAGCCTAGGCATCCCTTTAAATTCAATCATGTATGGCTACAGGACCACGGATACACCAAATTGGTCACCGACTTCTGGAAGGCAAATCCCATATCAAGACATAGATCCTTAGTTGAGGGGTTTTGTCACAATCTGTCTCAGCTCAAGAACCTATCCATATCCTGGGCCAAAGATAAAAATAAGAGGGATGACCACACTTTATCACAGATTGAGACAGAGCTGAGTGAGCTTATGGATGGCCGTAACTTGGGATTTACATTTGCAAGTGAAAATTCTCACCTAATTGAGCTTGAGAAACAGAAGGAAAGGATATTGAAGGAAAGAGAGGAAACCTAGAGTCTAAAGAGCAGGGCCATCTGGCTACAAGTAGGAGATGACAATACAAAATTATTTTAGAACTATGTCAAGGGAAGAAAGGTATCTAACACTATTTGGAACCTGCCCTTACCTGATCGAGGTGTGGTAGATAACTACAATAAGCTTTCCCTTCTGGGCACCTCTCACTTCCAGAATCTATATAAATCCCCCCAAGGGTCAAACCTCATAGATATCATTCAAGTTGCTGGTCAATTTCCTCAGTTTGTGGAGGAAGATGTGGCAGAAGAGCTCAACTCACTAGTGACATCTGGTTAAGGAAAATTTTAAGGATACAAATTTATTTTAAAACTTAGGAACCTTGGTGAATCTTACTAGTGACTAACATGCAAAGTATAAAATGTTTGAAGATATTTTTCTAAAGATATTCAAATTTATTATGATTTTATATAGTTTTTGTAAAATTTTGGCAATTTTTAAGGTAAAATAATTTTATACTATAAACTTTGGGCGAATCATTTTTAGAAAAAAATAGAAATTGGTGGATATTTTTTTTGGAAAAAACATTGAAAATTAGCCCACTTGCGAATATTAGCCCCTAAAATTTTCCTTGCATCTAGTGAACTTGAAGGGACTCTGAAATGATTTAAAAAAGATAAAATCCCAAGGCCAGATGGATGGATGATCGAATTTTATCTTTCCTTTTATGAACTCTTGGGACAAGACCTGCTAAATGTTGTGGAGGAATGGACCTCAGGTAAACTATATGATGCCATTAATTCCACCTTTATTTCCCTCATTCCCAAGTCTAACTCTCCATCATATTTCAATGACTTTCACCCCATCTCCCTCTGCAATTATCTCTACAAGATCATTGCAAAGGTCATTGCCAAAAGGATCAGACCCATTCTCTCTCATCATATATCTTCCAAACAATTTGCCTTCCTTGAGCATAGACAAATTCATGAAGCCATTGGCATGGCCCATGAGGCCATTCACTCGATGAGGTCAAAAAAGCTTAAGGGTATCATTCTAAAAATTGACATGGCAAAAGCTTTCGATCGAGTTAGCTGGCTTTACATCAAAATGCTTCTCATTCACCTTGGCTTCCCGCATGCTTTCACCACTTGGATCATGTCTTGAATCACTACTCCAACTTTCATTGTCCTCATAAATGGATCAACCTCTCATTTTTTTCATGCAGAAAAGGGACTCAGGCGGGGTTGTCCCCTCTCCCCTTTACTTTTCCTGATTGTCATTGAAGGACTTAGCAGGCTCCTTGCACAGGAAAAGAGGAATGGTAGACTATGTGGACTCAAAATAAATGATCTTTATTACCTCACACACCTCAAATTTGTTGATGATGTCCTCATTTTCCTTGATGGTAGTATTAGAGACTCTGCTTCCTTCTCTAATGTTATTTCCCTATTCTCTCGAGATACTGGTATGTTGGCTAACCATGGGAAATCCACAATTACATTAGCCCACACATCCATCTAAGAGTCTCCTTTTGCTCAACAACACTTCCCATACTATATTCTCCCTCTAGATCGGGGTTTTAAATACCTGGGATTCTGGATCAAACCCCTCAGCCATAAAATTGCAGACTGGATCTGGCTGGTCATCAAGTTGGAAAAAAGGCTAACAAATTGGTGCCATAGATTCTTATCTAGAGCAGGTAGACTAGCACTCATCAAATCAGTATTGGAGGCTACACCTGTCTTCTAGATGGCATTGGCATGGGTCCCTAGGAACATCCTTGCTTGCCTTCAACAGATTTGCAGCAGATATCTTTGGAATGGTCAACTAGATAAGAAAATTTTTGCTTGGATCAGTTGGAACAAGATCGCCTTGCCCAAAAAATGGGGAGGCTGGGGATTAGAAGACTTAAATCTTTTTGCTCAAGCACTTGCAGTTAAAATGTGTTGGACTCTCCTAACTGGACAGAATCTCTGGACCTCTGTCACTTATCATAAATATATCTGGCCTCTTCAGATCATAGATTGGGTGTGACTGCCTCGATGGCTGAGGACTGGCATATCATCTGTCTGTAAAGCCCTGCGTCACTCCCTTCCTATCATTCACAATCATTTGGCCTGGAGGATAAATCATGGATCAAAAATGCACATCGGTCTGGATCCCTCGACTAGGGGGGGAGGCAGGTACCACCTGCTAAGAGAATTAATTCAGCATCTAAATCAGTAAGATATCAAATTTATTTCTCACATTACATATCAAGGGAATACCACCATTTTTCCATAAGGTTGGAAATCTACTCATCAGCTCAATATCCCTGCCGACTGGCACCAATTGTGGCAAATCTACATGTCAGCACTAAGTGAATCTCACATTAGAATCAAGGAGGGACCTAACGAACTCATATGGAGCCTTGCGGATAATGGAATATACACTCCAAAAGCAGGTTACCTTGGGCTGATTACTAACAGACAATCAGAGAAGATTCACGATTGGTGGTAGAGCATATGGAAGTTAAACTCCCCTCCACGAACCAAGCTATTCTTCTAGTGTGTGCTCAGCGAAAAAGTCCCCACTGGGGAATCCTTAACACACCACACCCTTCATGGCCCAAACTGGTGTGTCCTCTATAAAAAATCATCTGAATGGACAAAACATCTTTTTTTAAATTGTGAATTATCGATTAACCTCTAGCAATCTATCTCCTCATCAATTCAATTGTTCGGTAGATGGGAGGGGGAGAACATCAACCATGCTTGGAAAAATTGGTGTAGTGCGCACCGCAAATCAAAGTTGATCTACCACCCTCTTCTCATATGCTGGAATATTTGGCTGACATGGAACTGAATAATTTTTTATGAAGATGTAGCTAGATGGCAGAATATTACAGCCAAGATCATCTCAGCGTACCATGAATTGCCTGATCTCATTAGGCCCCACCCTAGGAGATCACTTGCACTCGGTCCCATAGACAAATCTACACCCTGGGCATATTTTGACGGTGCTGCACAGAACCAAAGGTGTGGGGGAGGATTCCTATTATTCACTTCAAGGTCAAGATGGGACTCGGAGAAGGGACAAACAATTTTGCAGAATTAATCACTCTTCGCCATTTACTACAGTTTTCACTTGGCCATGACTGCAACAATCTTCAAATTTTTGGAGACTCAAAAGTCATTATTAATTGGTTCAATAACATCACTTCCTACCATGCACACACTCTCAAAAATATTTTGGATGAAGTGAACATTTTCAAAGCACAATTTAACTCCATCTCTTGTCATCATATTTATAGGAAATATAACTGCAGTGCTGATAGGCTTTCCAAGGAGGCCACGCTACTACCCAGAGGCTAGTGGATGATACAGGAGAAGAGGGGTATTGATGAGTACCAATACTATCACAGGTCGTATATCGATCAAACATATCATAGGGCTGAGAGACCCTAATCTTAGTTTTTGACTTGCACAGTTTTTACATTGTACATATTTCAGTATATATTTAATTTTCAGACTATATATTATGGACATCGCCCTGCGTGGTGAATGTATTTGGTAGATAACAGTTATGATACTTTATTTACCAGACTCTCTTATGCTATCACCCTACGTGGTGATTTATGATTGATACACCAACACCATTTTTGGACAGACAAAGATCTATTTTTGACTGATACACACTGAGATGGCCAAGGGCTAATGATGCATATGTTGCCAAACATCTACTATATGTAATTTTTCAAAAATAATGAAAGATAATGATTTTTCCTGGGGAAAAACAAAAATTTGAAAAACTAAAAATTACAATTTCACAAAAGGTACTATTTTTAAATTTAATGAAAATCCAAAATATCTTATTGTAAGATTACATTATTTTATCATAGTTTTAGAGGTGAAAACTAAAAGTAAGACTCTGATTCTGGTGTGTAGAGTAGATTATGACTATGAGGTGTAGAGGAGACAGTGACAAGGTATTCTATTAAGGCACTTTGTGGTGTAAAGGTCAGTGAATCAAAACTTCATAGGGAAAAATCCACTTATGCTAAGTGATTTTGAAAATATAGATGCCCTTGGATCTTAACTAATTATCTCAAAACTCACCTAACTTACCAAAAAAACAAATTATCTAAAAAAAACCAATCACATTAACTTTATACATCAAATGTCAATATTTATATATTTATATTTATTAGATTCCATATCAATATCAACATTTATAAATTTATATTTATTAAATTCCGTATCAAATATCAATATTTGTATTTATTAAATTCCATAATTTACTAAAATATTTTTTTATTAAATTTTTGTTATATAATTTTAAAAAAAATTGCTATTTCATTTTTTTTCCCGTAGAAAAAAGTCGTAATTTTATTCATATTGATAAAATTACATTTTGTAGATGCCAAAGGCATATCCAAATGGTTGTTCCTGTAGTGACAGGCAGCAAACAGAGAAATAACACAAAATAGCAGATGACTGCTCCTGTAATGACAGGAAGCAACAGAAATAGAATAACAGAAAAAATGAGTTCCAGCAAGCCTAAACTTTTCTTCCCTTCTTCTTCTCCACCCACCGCCATCCTCCAGAGTCAAGTGTGGGTGTAATAATAGCTAGATGGTTTTCCAATGGGTTCAATTGAAGTTCTTTGTCTGATTCTGAGCCCTCTGAGCCATGGGTTCGTTTGATGCCACTTACTTCCATTTGTAACTCTTGATGCAGATCTGAAATGTGTGGCCCCAAATGAGTAGTTGGGCCATTCACTTCCTGAGGTTGTTTCTGTCTCATTTGAGAGTCTGGTTCTGTCTGGTTCTCTGTATGTTCCACATTGATGTCTTCTTCTTCCAATGGGTCGGTGTGCTGCCAGCCTTTGGGCTTTTTTTGTTGTTTCTTGGTTCTCCTGGGGTCCTTTTGAGCAAATGGGCAGTCATATTGAAGGTGCCATGTTTGCATGCAGCTTCTGCACCAGAACGTTGTGTTCTCATAGTCAAGCTGCTGTATCCATTGGGTATTGTTGAAGTTCAGCGTGATGTGGTCAGGTAGCCCCTGACTCAAGTCCACTTCTACACATACTCTGGCAAATGTAAATATTCCCCTAATAGCTCTGTCTTCATCCATTTTTAGGAATTCCCAATGGCCATTAATACTTTGTGGTGCCAAAAATGTAGGGGGAGCCCATGTAGCCTTACCCATACAGGAATTGTTGAGACTATCATTGTATTGGTGTCGAAATCAGAGAAACAGGGGGTGGTAAAGAGGCCAGCATTGCCCCAGAACCAAGGCCCCTGATTGATAATGCTGTCTCTTTCTTGTTCTGTGTTAAATCTAACTATGAAAAACCCTTTGGGGCATAGGTAAATTTCACAGTTAGTTGTCCATGTTGTAAAGATCCATTGATGCATGGCATCTGATTTTGGCCAGAAACCGTTAAATCTACAAATAACTGCATTATTAGATAAATCGGTGTGTAAACTAGTTACCTCTGGCATAGATACTTGTAGAGTTGGTGATTCTGACTTTTGTTCAATAATGTAGGGTCCTGGTAACTCTGATGGCGATGCTGCTTTATTTTTCATTTTTTCCTTCCCTTTTACTGCATCCCGAAAGGAGCCTGTATTTTTAGAGTTGGTTCCAGTGCTTCCTCCACGCAGTCGGAGAGTTAGGATAATGGTTGAGTCTTTGGCAATGCCATAGTGTTGGAGGGTTTTGTTGTCCTGCATACTGTACCCTGAGTATATGAGATTTCGAAAGCGTGCAGGGGTTCCTAGGCGACCCTGGATTTCCTTTTTTAACGCATGGATGCTCATTGCCTTACTGAGCCGCATGCAAATGTGTTTGCCCTCAATCAATTTGATGAAAAACTGAACAGGATCTGCATCTGTGCTGGGTAGATCAGTCTTGTGGAGAATTCGCTGAACCAGATCAGCGTCCATGCGAAGTGGATCGATCTTGTGGAACCCTTGCTTTGCTGGATTTGGCCGTTTGGGAGATAATGGCGCATCATTCTTTTCAACGATTATTTGTATGGCCATTCCCGACCTGAACATACCTCCCTTGTCTTTAAGCGTAACTGAATCAAGGTGGGTTTGCAGATCTGGTCGGTGACGGGTTGCATCATCCATGCCATGTTGAAAATTAAAGGGTTCTGACAGCACACGGTAAGATAAACCCTGAGACTGTGAATGCGTCCGTGACCTATATGAAGGTCGGCCTGCCGCAGGGGACCGATCAGCCACAAGGGTTTTGTTATTCGGCCCTCTGCAGTGCCAAATCCTTGTCCGTGTATTCGATTTCGGTATCCCTGCTTCCGATTTCCTGAGGGGGCTAGCTGCTAGCACACCCCCATCCTTTTCCTGCAGCGTGGCGGCGGTGCTTAGGTGTCCAGAAACCCTAGCCATCTCTCCGGTCTTAAAATTTCCACCGATGTGAATATTATACACGTCAAAATTGCTATTTCATTATTTAAATTATATTTTAAATTTTAAACAACATTTAACGATACAAAATCAACCCAAAAAATACAAACAAGAAAAAAAAAATTGTTATTAACTTAATTCCTAAAAAAACTACATCCAACCAGGAAAATATCCCCTTCTTAACTTAATTCTTGAAAAAGCTACCTATTGTTGATTTCCCCTTCTTAACTTGATTCTTGAAAAAGCTACCTATTGTTGATGAATTGCAAAAATGAATTCAATGTACTGACTTATCCAAAATAAAGCAGATACACTATTAAATACCTATTTAATAGTAAATCATATAGAATTTTCGATATGGATTTACATAAATTTTAAAAGGTGTTATTTAGAGTGGTTATAAATTAGTTTGGAAAGATTTTTTTAATTGAAATTGGATAAGTTTTTCCTGAAAAGTTTAAATTGTTTTTTTAAATAAATTTAACTTTATTACAAATTTTAATACTCAAAATATTTTGACAACTATAATCTAAATTTCTATCAAATTTTAAAAAATCATACTAAAATTTCCATTATTTTCTAAATAAATATATACCCTCATATACTACTCTATTTCAAAGTGCATATATTCATACTACTATATTTCAAATTGCATATATTCGTACAATACCACAGTCGATGAGTCATACGTCAATGCGTCATGCTGGTCGTTGAACAGGCATGTCCAATTCCATTTGTTTCCCATATTGTTATTATTCATCGAAATTTCGTCAATTCCATTTATTTATAATTTTCAAAAAAAAATCAAGATTTAAATGGTCAATAATACATCCTTTTATAAAAAAAAGAAATTCAAATAGCTTAAAATTATAATTTTCCAACTACTATCCTAAAAAGACTTATCCATATACGCTATCAAATACGTATTTCCAACTACTATCCTAAAAAGACTTATCCATATACGCTATCAAATACGTATTTACATATTAGAACATATACACTCTTAAATATGGATTTGCATGTTAAAAGGTGTTTTTTGGAAGTTCAAATTATAGAAACTTTTTCTTAAAATATAGGTCTTTTAACGAAATAATAAAATAATAGTTAAACCAATAAAATAATATTTATGAGTTTGCAGTTTACTTTTTGCATAACAATTCATTTGACCATAATTAAATTCAATTGAAAAGTTGTGCCAAAATAAAATTAATAAAAAATTGTATTTATCTGACTATAAATAAAAATGAGTTAAAAAAAAAAAATCATTATCATTGAACACCTAATTCATTATCCTTTCTACTTAAATAACTTAAAATAAATTATAAATATAATTTTAATGGTATATAATATACTATTAATTACAATTATATATTTAAATATACAATTAATTATATATAACATGTAATTAACATCTATATAAAAATCAAATATGTAATTATTATTTTATGTATTATTTTATATATTACATAATTGAATTGATTTGATTTATGACATAAGAAGAAATAATATATAATATAAAAAGGAATATATTATATATTCTATCAACATTTAGATTATTTTTATAATATATGATATAATAATATATAATATTAATATAAACATAATGAAATGAATTGAGTTGTATTTAAAATTAAAGAAAAAAAAGTATTGAAACAATTTCATTTATATTTATGAGTAGGTATAATACAATATTTATATACATTGAAATTTTCGACTTTTTTTCCCATGCTATGTTCAACGTAAGTCGGGAAAAACTTCATTGTTGAATAAAAGGATGGTCTTTTCAAAAGAGGAATGCTACTTAGGAATGTGCGAGAGGCAATTGATTTTTTATGGCTCATGGCACAATTTAGTCCCTCCACAAGTCTCTCCCATCCTCAATCTCTCCCCTCGAGATTTGAAAAATCCTATGTGAAATCTTAGAATCCTTGCTACGTAGTTTCTTCTATGTAATGGTGGAAATTAAACACCTAAGGTTAGTTTAAAAAAATATTAAAGCCCATGCCCCAAACAATAAAAATGTCAAAGGGGCCAATGGTGTCTCCTTATGAACTCATACAATTGAACCTCTAAAAAAAACCAACAACCATTACTACACAATAAAAGGCACTTACCACTCTACTACTACTATCTATTTATCTTGAAACCAATAGGTGTCCATTAGGATCGCTCACTTTCTATAATAAACTTAAGTTTCATTCTTCCATGCAATTGAAAATACTACAAATTTTATTTCTATTATGTATTCAATCTGAAACCAATATCTATCCATTAAATCCACTCACTTTTTTTAGTAAATTAAATTTTATTTTCTAATATCACATTAAATAAATAATTAACTTGTAAATATACTTATTACCGGAAAAAGGATTGGTATTTGTTAGTAAGTGAGAATGGTTGCAATAACTTATGAATATTGTTCTAGTAGAAGTAAAAAATTAGCGAAAAGGGCATTCTAATGTGTTGTATATCCTTACTCACCTATCATTTCATGATGATCTCCACCTCTTCCACTATTGGGTAATTTTAGACATGTTTCCTTTGCAGCGGATACCTAAATGCCTAGTATGGCTCAAATAATCTAGTTCACGGTGATGATTTTGTTATTGTTCAGGGTCTGAATTTAAGATTTTGATATAGTAGTGCACCCATATCCTACTCTTATTTTCATCTTACCAACTCTAAAAGTTATGGAGTCATATTTCATATTTCCTTTAGCGTGGTTCTCTCAAGCGTGCTAGAATACTCTACTAAAAATTTAGGATATTGTTTACATCAAATAATTTATAAAAATTAATAATTTTTTCTTCACCAAATAATTTATAAGCAGGTTACAATTGTCATAGGATATTGTTGCATGTTTTTTTTATAAAATTACAGATTATGTTTTTTCTTTGTCAAGCTGACAAGTAGTCACACTGGATTTTTTTTTTGCATTTCCAAGTTGGCATGTAGTCATGTTGGTAGGAGTAATTAATTCCATTCAAAATCAGTGATTAATCGTTTGCGTTCCTAGATGGGTTGAATCACCCTAATTGATACAACAACATTGATGCAAAGTTGTTCAACAAGTCCATCCAATATCTTCATATCATATTCTAAATAGTTTGAATCTATATAACTCTTTAAATATATTTATCTCTTTTAGATCACAAATTCTACCCTGAGGCCCTTGTTTCACTGGCCAAGTCGAATTTGGAATTATTTTCTTGGTTTTCCTTCCAAGTCGAATTTGGAGGTATTTTCTTGGTTTTCTTGTTAGAACAGAAATAATGGCATACATTTAAGTACATTTAAGCTACATTTGGAGTAAATGAAACGTTTCCTATCTATATTTTCCATTTGTGTAATTTTTTTTCAGGACTTTCTTTTCAATCCGTCATTGTTTTCTTCTTGGCCAACTATCAATATTAATTTCACCTCTATTAATTTGAAATATGGCCTCCAAAATCTTCACATGAAGAGCATATTGTATGACCAAAGAAAAAGGGAGGAAGAAGAATTTCAAGGGAAGGAGTTTCTCTAACACACCTCTTGGAACTGGGGAAGTGACTGATAGGGGAACTTGACTCTCTAGGTGATAATAGGTTCTACGAATCACATTATTTAAGTTTAGCTTTTGGTTGCATTGACTTATAGGGATTTAAACAATGAAACTTTTTGTTCTGGATCAAAAAACACATCTTACATCATATCCTAAATCTGCATGGAAACCACTGGATAACAATCGTCTAGGTAGTAATAGAGAGGTTGCAGTTCATATACAAGATAAACGACGAGTTGTAATGGAGATTCTGGAGAGTTAAATTCATCCTTGGTTATCAATGTACCTAGTTCTTAGATCTAGAAGACTAATTTATCTTTACCACTTAATAGAATTAGATATATCTGGAATACTAATTTATCTTTATCACTCAACAAAATTAGATGTCAAATGTACATTACGTGTAGATATTTTGGTGTTCTAGCTCTATAAGAGGACTAGAACTTTGATAGTTTTCTTTGACACCCTTGTTTCTAATAGTGTGGTGCATCTTTGTTTACTCTATTCACCTATCCACTTAGTGTCAAAAACATATAATTGTTGTTAATTGAGTCATGTATAGGCTTGTGACAATAAGCATTGTTTCTCCCCATTTTGTTGAAGCTATTAATGCATCTAAGGAAGCTCCTTGGATTCTTCCTATTATTTTCAAGCGATGAATGGTGCAGTATACATTATTACATGTAGGATATATATAGATATATATTTTGGACAACCCATGACCCTAACATTTTTCATAGTATTTATCTTACTTTACATAAAAATGAAACTCTGCAATTGAGACTATTTACAACTATTCATAGGTAAACATATCTAGCTTAGGAAAACACTACGCATGTGCAAAATTCACTTGATTAGCATACAAAACCCTTTTAACCTGTTGTTGTAATCCATACACTATGATATTACATATGCTAGCCCCAAATTTCAGCATAGACATAACCCCTTGTGGCCTCTCGGTGTGGATTTCTTTGAAAAGGGGCAACAATAACCCTACCCAATTAATCCATATGCTAGTTGTAATGTAGAGGAGATTTAAACTTGTTGATCCCTATACTAATTATATTAATTTATTTTAACCAACGAATAGTCTTGCGTATATACACATATTTATGGTATGGTCCTTATATATGATATTGTCGATTTTCATGTTCTAACAGGTAGCATGTTCCACAGTAAATTTTGTAGCATATAGATATATGAAAATCAACAGTGATGCATTAAAAATTATTCAATGAAAACATGGGATTTATTTTCATATAAAATAAACCATTAGAGTTAATTTCAATAACAAAAGTTATCTCCTTTAAAACATTCCAATGTTTCTCATAGTAGCACACAATGCAACCAGGGAATAAGCATGAGGTAATAAACTAAAGTGCTATGTAGGTGTTATGCACAAAGCCCTTAAAGAACTAGACCATATTTGTAACCTTATGCTCCAAGAGTAAAATGGGATATAGTTAGTTCACATTTATATACATAGGATTTATACTAAGTCTAGTTGTATTATTAAGCCTGTGAAAAGACAAACAATGTCTATTCATATACTATTTTATGTTACTACCCATGTGCACTATTGAAATTGAACCACACTCCACCATGTCATCATGTAAAATCACACACAGTGCATCATTCTATTAGGAGAAGGTAACATTTAGTATTGATGTTAGTATTCATACAAATAGTTCTTATAGAATTAAGCATCCCAGTTAATGTGATACCTGACATTGTAGTGATTAGGATGGGCATTGTGTCTCAATCCACTAGTCTAGCAATGATTTTCCCATTTTAGTCATGGTTTATTGACAACACATTCTAGACCTACTACATCACATATAGCCTACATTGCATGAGAAACCATTAAAGACAGGATGTAGATGAAAATGGCAGTCGAGTTTATCCAAGGAGATGTTAGGGATAGGGTCATTATAAACCATTAATAAATTATATGTCAACAAATTGGAGCATGTACAAGACTAGAAAAAAATTCTAATAAGCCTTGAATGTATTCCCAATCCGCACATAAAAAATATCTTTTTTATTGTACTAGGTTGTGGGACATGTAAATAAAAAAATAAAACCAAGATCACGGGTCATGTATTCCAAGTTGAATGTTGGGAAAAACATAGTGATGGGGATCATTTTTGATTAAGTAATGGCTATGGAAATTGGCGAAGGAATTAATAAAGGAAAAGTGGCAATAATTGTCATTTTAGTTATGAAAACAAAGGAAAATAGGAGAAAAGGGATATGAAGGGTCACATATTTGCATGAGAGGGAAATTCAAGGAAAAATGAAGAAAATAGAGGCCTCAGTGATAAAAAGGCTTCTGAGGATCAATGCACAACCTTTTGTCAGTTCCGTTTTGGAGCTCTCTTCTATTATCTCATTCACTCATAGTCTTGCACACTTAGAGAATTCTTGGAGCATGCTTGGAGAATTCTAGTATTCACTTGGATTTGGAGAAAGAAGGAAAAAAGAAAGAAATAAAGTGAAAGTGAATAGCTGGATCAACAACTACAACTGCATATATTTTCATGTAACAAGTTGTCTGTGTGTTTTCCTTGGTGATTTATGGATGCATGGTGTATGCATGTGATTATTTGGTTATGTGTTGTCATTGGTAACGAGGGTTTCCCATAGTGACAGTGGTTTTAGCCTTCCCTTTCCATTTCCTGGATAGCCATGGTGTTATGTTTTTTTCCATTTGATGGTTTTCTGGTTAGTTCTCATAATTCCTTATGGTCGTGGGTTGGAACAAACTCTCTGGAATCACTTGAAATCCTTGGGTTGAGTTACTAGTCTTAGAGCCTAGGTTGGGAAAAACACTCTAGAGCCCTTGGTGGGTTGAGTTACTATTACCTAAAGCCAGGTTGGATAAACAATCTGGACCCCTGGAAGGTTGTTGTTTGAATAACTAGTTCCTAGAGCCCTAGACAACTTGGTTAGAGACTGATCTAGTTGGTGTTAGTGATGTTCGAGCATGAGTTGGAATCACTAGTTGAGGTTGGTGGTTTGGCCTCTAGAAGCCCTATTTTGGGTTTTTTTACTTTATTCCAAGGGATCCCACATTCACTCTTGGAATATGGCACATGGGTGATTAGTTGAAAGAGATATTTGGTTCAACCTAATCTATGGTCAGGTCATACGTGGAAGTCTGTGACTTGGTTGGCATTCTCATATGTTAATAAGAGATATTTTTCTATGATGATTTATGTATAATTGTTAGCATTATATTGGTGATATTATGGTTGGGTTGCCATGTCTTATATGGTAGTTATTTTCTGGTTATATAGTGTTCATATGATGTGTATCTTCTATGGCTCTTGTCATGAATTATTTAGCTATTAATCGGTTAATGAACGTATGGAATAATAAGTGGTGTTGCAGCTATGTGGAGAGGGAATAGGGCCTTCTCGATGATTCTCAGGTGAGATTATTGAATTAATTAACAAATATAAATTTATATCCTATAGGCACTATGTACACAGAATGTTTGTAAAAATGAGTAATTTGGACCTCCAACTTCCCGGGTTCATAACTTTGGCATACGATCTCCATTTGATTATCATAATACCTTGTTTTGAATATCTCCACAAGGAGATCAAAACCAAATTAGAAAAGTTTGCTGACACATTTCCAATTTCTCTATTTTCCCTTAAAATGTCATTTAGGCCCTCTAACTGGTCTCGAAAGTTTAGAACCCAAAAAATTGCCAAAAAAAATAGAAATTTATGTTAAATTTTAAGGAGACGAAACTGAAAATAAATAGTGTTGGGTCAAGTTGGGTTGATAACAATGTGATCATGTGTCACTAGGTGGTTTCAGTGAGTTCTGGATATATGGACTCAATTTTCCATATGTGCGTATTTGAAATTGGGAATCACATAGTAACTCACATCTTCCTGTTTACCCTAGTGAGTAGGTTAAAGTGGGTAAATATGGGGTGTGTTGGTTACGGGGTTGTATCAAAGCTTCCATGTTAACACTTGGGCTAGATGGGCTAGGTGTGATTGTTATGCATGCATGTTATATTGATATGTTAGTTATGTATGCATTGTAATTGTCACTATTGTGGTCTTGTGTCGCTATGATGTTGATGTTGAGATAATTGATACGCTGATAAATATATGTGTGTGTGTGTGTGTTTTTATCTACACACACACACACACACACACACACACACACACAATATATGTATATATATATATATATATGTATATGTATATGTATATGTATATGTATATGTGATATGATATATATATATGTTGTGCTAACATGAATTGATAGTGTAGATGAGTGCAGATGAGATAGCATCCCCTAATCTTCACTAAGGTATGTTTGATCATGTTTATATTTGGCTTATCTGACATGATCTGTTTACAAGAGTATATCATTGATGACAAGAAATATGGTGGATTATAGTTCACTTGAATCTCCTTATAGATCAAATGAACAAAAAATAGAAGAGTACTCTCTTGACATAGAAGATACCTTGAGAAGTTTAAAGGCAGAAATCAGAAGTTGTGAAGAAGATAATAAGAAGATCATTATGGCACAGGAAAGGCTTACCAATGCTCAGGAAAATAAAGCAAAGGTCAATGTAGTGATCCTTCAAATCTTATTAGAATTTCAGATACATGGATAACCATGGATCAATTATGAATAGGAGGAAAGGACAAATTGGGCATATGGTAGCAAGTCTCATGGATGGCACAGGTAAAACAAGGATGACACAGTTAGAGGTGGTAGATGGATGGATAAATCTGACATGAGAGGTAATGGTTATGGGTTCTATTATAGTTTTGGATCAGATAGAAAATATGGTCATCACAGTTATCATCCTTATAGGAAAATTTAGAATAAGTACTTGTCGGATGAGCTCAAGAAATCCAAACCTCCTACCTTTGATGGAGATTTGAAGAAACTAGAAGATGCAACATCATGGCTTCTTGGGATGAAGAAGTTCTTCGAGGTGCATGATTATACAGCAAACATGAAGTTCGATATATTTATTTAAAGTCTCAAAGGGAAATAAGATATATGTTGGGAAGATGAGAAGCATGTCAGGGGTATCAAGATAAAGGAGTTGAGCTAGCATCAATTCAAGAGAGTTTTCACGAATAAGTACTTGTTAGAGAGATACTATGATGGTAAGTCTAAAGAGTTCTATTAGTTTAAGATGGGATCTATGACAGACGAATAATATATGACTAAGTTTCATGAGTTTTTGAGGAATTTTTCATATCTTAAGGATGAAAAGATGAAGGTTAAAAGATTCATTAGTGGATTTCCGTTTTCATTTGTAGATTAGATTGATTATGATTAACATTAGTAATTAGACGAAGTCATTGGGAAATTGATGCATTTTTATGAGCAATGTATGAATAAGTTGGAACCTAAGCAAGGATGGAAAGGTAATTACAAGACTAAGGGAAAGTGTGATAAGAAGCAAGGAGGGCCTCAAGATGTAGGTAACAAGGAGTACAGAACTTCGTAAAGGAAGTTCAATGCAGTTGACAAAGGACGAGGATTTCAATCTGAGGAGCAAAACAAGGGTGATGGAAGGAAGCCTTTTCAGTGTTGGACTTGTGGCAAGGATCATCATAAAAGAAATTTTCGACAACATCAGGGTGGAAAACCTCAAATTTATAGTGCTCAGGAGGCATAGATAGTTGGGGATGTTGGACAAAGAATTCCTTGGATTTATACAACATTGGATAATAAACAGGTTTATCATTAGGTATCTATTATCAATATGGAAGGTAAGATTTATGCTTAAGTTGTTTCTATTTTATTTATCCTGGATCTAGTTATATTTATGTTAGTCCTAACCTGGTGGATAAGTATGGATTGAATAAAAAAGTGCATGAAAAGTCTTGGTTGGTGCAATTGGCTATAGGGACCAAGAAGAGAGTTAAACATTGGGTGAGATCTTTTGCATTTGAGTTGAATGGTATTCCTACATCAACACTTGTGAATGTGTTTCCATTGGGATCATACAACATGATTTTGGGAATGGATTAATTGTACCTTCATAGGACAATTTCTATGATAATGCTATTGAGTTCTTGGATGAAAATCGAGGCCAGAGAATTTTATGGGGTTAGAAAAAGCCTACATCAATGAGAATGGTTACAACTATGCAGGAAAAGTGTAGTAGCAAGAAAGGATGTGTATTATTTTCAATTCAAATTTCTAGTGACAAAGGGAAGGATTTTGAGGATACATAATTCTTGAAGAGGTATATGGTTTTGTAGTAGTTTCAGAATGTTTTTCCAGCATATATCTCAGAGTTATTGCCTCATAGTGAAGTGGACTTTTTTATTAAGGTGATGTTAGTGTCCAACCCTAACTCCCATATTCATGTAATAAGCCTCGTTAGAGTCATAGGTAGTTATTTGAATCAATAAATCTTGTAATAGGTAGTCTGCATTAATAATAATTGTAAGTGGTTGACCCTCATTTTATAAAAGGGACCACAATTAGTTATAAATGGGCCATAGTTATTAAACAAAGTGGTTAACCTATGTTATGGAAGGGACCACTAGTATTTATGGTTTTAGATGTCATAAATCTATAAATAGCCTTAAATAGCAAGGGAAGAGGTATCAAGTCTTATTATAATTGAGCTATGCTTTGTTGAAGGTTTCCACCTCGAAGAGGCAAGTGAACATTGTATCTTGCTTCTGAATAATAAAATATCTTTGTAGTTTATCTCATTTCATGTGATATTTCTATGTTTCGGTCTATATTGTTTCATATTTCTAGTATTATGGTTTTCTCACAGTTCAAGTGCATAACAAGTCGTATCAGATCACTTTCGAGGGCCAGATGTACCTCCAATTTTTGTAGAATTATTTTTAGGCTAGAGATGTGTTCCAACATCTTTAAACCATGAGATCTGTTGATCACATAAAATTTTGTATTTTGGGAGGCATGAACGTAGGAACTACAAGATTTGGTCACACTTGTTATGGGTAACCCTTCAAGTAGTAGTGCATTAGACAGAACCACGCACAAACTACATTTCCACATACCCTTGGGTATATCAGAATCAACCCTAGGGTAACCTTAGATAATTTTTCATCCATCTTGCTACTATAGTACACTGAGAACAACACTCAGATTTTGCATACAATATGATAGTCGGGTAGTACAGCTAAGGGTACAGTCAATCCTCCTTAGTTAGCACCCTGAAATATTGGGTCGAGTACTATCATTGGACACCTGCATATATTTTGATCGGTAGCACCTCGCACTCCTTTGAGGCCATAGTTCCCTCAGCTATTTGAAGATCGTCCTTTACTTTTTCTTCTGGATCAAATTTGATTGTCAGGGTTTGATTGTCATTGTCCATATCAGATCCAATAGTTGGGGTTAAGTTGTTGTCATACATATCAGATTCAGTAGTTGGGGTTTCAAAGTGCAAAACAAACTCTTTGTGCATTGAGGTTTTTAGCCGCCATAGTCCAGATTATATTGTCGCAGCACATTCCGTAGTACCAAGACCTTGGGGTTTTTTTTAATATGGTCCAGGCTCGATTTTCATAGGATATTTGGTAGTGTCAAGTTGTCTGGAATTTAGTTATTTTAGTATTGATTAGCTAGGAGTAAGACTCCATTCGAAGTAAAAACAAAAAATAAAAAATATGAGGCCATCTCGGGACACTTGCAAGATACCCAGCCCATAAGATTTAGGATGATGAGTTGGTCGTCATGGTACTATTCACTTGTAAGCCCCAATTTCTAGGTGATCCCAAATTTTTCCTGACACAGCTTCAAGTGACCCACATCACTAGACTCCTAAGCTTTCCCTCTTTCCAAGCATACTACTCTTAATTACACTCAAAATTTGGCCAGGGCTAGTGTATGCTCAGTACGAGTTCTCAAGTTATGGAAGTTATACAGATGCCTCGCGAACCCATGTAGGAAGAACATAGTGTTGATCCACATATAGAAGGAGAATCTAGCCATCACATTCATTTCTATGGGATCACCAATATTTGAACCACCGGAAACCGAAACTAGACATGTGTGAATTTGAGGGCTCTAACCCCGCAGTATGGGTGGCACAAATGGAACAATATTTCCTCCTTAATAATATTTAGGAGGATGGAACTAAAATACATGTGGTATCCATTTACTTGGACTAAGAGAGATCACAAGGGTGGAAGTGGCATCAAAAATGATATCCAAGGAGGCCAACTTGGAACATGTTCTTGAAATCCATTTGTGACTACTTTGATTGGAAATCTCAATTTTTGGGTCTTCTCACTAAGTTTAGGAAAACAAGTACAGTAAGGCACTACATTGCATCTTTTTAAAAATGTGCCATCAAAACTAAAGGACTAGGAGATGCCTTTTACTTCAAATGTTTCATCAATGGTTTAAAGGAAGCCATCCAAGCCCATGTCTGAATGCATCACCCAACTACTTTATTGGACACATGTCACGAGGACGTAGATGTAGGAGTCACCATAAATGCCCAGTCCAATCATCCAAATTTTGTCACAAAGGCACATACCACCCAAGCTATGACCCCCACCCAAACACTTAAGGTTCAAAAGATGTCATTAGTAGAAATGGCCAAAATAAGGAAACAAGGACTCTGCTACTATTGTGATGACAAGTAATCCATAGGACGTAAATGCAAGGAACCAAATTTCTTTCAAATTGATGCTACTGAAAACAACTCAATTGACGAAGCTCCATCCACTGAAGTGCCTAAGGAAGAAGTAGGTGAACCCCAAACTGATTCATAAAATGATCTCACACCTGTTATATCACTACATGCCTTGGCTAAAATTTATTTGCCCCAAACTCTAAAAAATTGAGGTTTTATTAATCATCGACCAATACTGGTGTTGATTAATAGTGATATCATGCATACCTTTATCCATAAGAAAGTAGCAAAAGTTGTTCATTATTTTGTATGGGCGGTATATATTTTCCAAGTCCTTATCACTAATGGGGGGACCATTAAATGTGAAGGGTGTAATGAAAACAATAAGCTTCAGATGGGGGATTATCACATAAAAACCCACATGTTTTCCATTGAATTGGGTGGTTGTGACAGTTTCCTGGGTGTTGAATGGCTCTGCACACTAGGCCTTATCAAAATGGATTTCCAAGAGTTATATATGAGCTTTAAGCAGAACAACCACACACATACATTGAGGGGACACCATGCAGGTGCTCCTACTATCATCAACTCGCATTGAATGGAGAAGCTTTTAAAAAACGCCCATCATGGGGTAGTAGCCCAATTTAAATCCATCCAGGCCATTGAATCCACACCTCCTCATATTCATCCTAATATGCAACAGGTATCAGATTTCCACCAATGGGTCTTTGACAAACCTAAGGAGCTCCCACCCTTTAGCGGTGAACATCATCATAACATCCCTTTGCTCTTATGTGCCTAGCTTCCAAATGTCTCCCCATATCGATATCCTTTTGCACAAAAGAATGAAATTGAAAAAATCATCAAGGAACTCCTCAATGTTGGTGTTATTCATCCCAACACTAACCCTTATTCATCTCTAGTGGTCATGGTGCTAAAGAAACATGGAGAATGGCACATGTGTCCCAACTTTAGGGCCCTTAACAAGCTCATTGTCAAGGAAAATTTTCCTATTTCACTATTTGATGATATGCTGAATGAATTGCATGGTGGCAAATTTTTTACCAAGCTAAACCTTCGCTTGGGCTATCACCAAATGCGCATGAACAAAGTTGACATTCCCAAGGCAACCTTCCACACTTATGAAGGCCATTATGAATTCTTAGTCATGCCATTTGGTCTCTGTAATACTCCATCCACTTTTCAGAGCCTCATGAACCACCTTCTGAAACCATATATTAGAAACTTCATCCTGGTCTTTTTCGATGACATTCTCTTCTACATCATAACAAGGGACAAACACCTTCAACATGTTGACAAGATTGCAATTTATTCAAGATAAAAAATTCTTTGTCAAATTATCCAAGTGCTCCTTTGGCATCGAAGAAGTAGAGTATTTGGAACACATTGTGGGTCATGATGGAGTGAGGGTTGATCCAAAAAATATTCAGGTAATGCAATATTGGCCCCAACCAAAAATATTTAAGAGTTTGCAGGGATTCTTGGGTCTCACAAGCTACAATAGAAAATTTTTCCAAAATTATGGATGCATTGTCAAACCCGTCACCAATATTCTCAAGAATAATTCATTCCTCTAGACTGACGCAGCTCAATAGTCCTTCTTAGCTCTCAAAAAGGACATGTGCTCCACTCCAATATTGGCCTTACTAGACTTCACCAAATCTTTTGTGATTAAATGTGATGGTTCAGGTACGAGCATTGGCACAATATTAATGTAGGAAGGTAGACCACTGTATTTCACCAGTTAACAACTCAATGGAAAACATCTGGGTCAATCTACATATGATAAAGAAATGATGGCTATCTTACATGCAGTAGACACTTAGCAACCATACTTATTGGGGCTTTGTTTCCAAATCTGCACTAACTGTCATAGCCTAAAATATTTTTTAGAGAAGCATCTATCATCACCAGAACAAAATAAATTTCCTGGAAAAATGTTGGGATATGATTATGAGATAATTTAAAAGAAGGGGCATGAAATGTAGTGGTTGATGCCTTATCGCTCCAGTTTTAGGATGAGGGCACCCTATTATCCCTCTCTCTACCCATACCAAATTGGATTGAAGAAGCCTGTCACAAATGGTTCTCCCATTCTTATATGTCCCATCTCATTAACAAATTACAAGTATATCCTAAGTCCTCGAAGGATTACTATTGGAAGCATAAGGTTCTCTAATATAAGGATAGGATGGTGTTCACCCCGACCTCCAACCTCAAACCCCACATCTTAGAAGAGTTTTGCTCCTCTCCCATTGTTGGACATTCAGGCATTCAAAATACTTATGCACGCACATGTCACTCCTTCTTTTGGACCTGCATGAAGCATGACATTCTTACTTTTGTAGCTAAATTCATAGTATGTTAGCACAAAAAGGGGAAATGATCAATATACCAGGCACCTTGCAACCATTTCCATTCCCTACTTCTTTTTGCACAAATGTTTCTGTGGATTTCATTATCCATCTCCCAAAGTCAGGAAACAAATCCGTCATCATGGTGATTGTTGACAAATTTTCCAAATATGCTCATATTCTCTCCTGAACCCATTTACCCCAACATTGGTGGCTTAGGTTTTCGTGGACCAAATATTAAAACTCCATGGCATGCAACCTTCTATTATGTCTAATCAAGACCCCACATTCACCACTGATTTTTGGTAGGAATTTTTCAAGTGACAAGGCACACATTTCCAAATGAGCATAGCCTATTATCCCCAAACTGATGGTCGAACATAAGTTGTCAACAAATGTTTAGAGACCTATTTGTGGTGCTTCACCTCAGATAGAGAGCAGCAATGGGTACAATGGTTACCTTTAGTTGAATGGTGGTATAATTCTAACTATAATGAAGCCACCAAGATGATGCCCTATGACGCAGTGTATGGCCAACTCCCACCTTCACTAACTTCTTATATACAAAGATCTTCCAAAGTATAGCCATTTGATCAGCTCCTACAGACCCGTGCCACCATGATCATTCATCTCAAAGATATTCTACATCAAGATCATAATCAAATGAAGCAATAGGCTAACCAACACCATCCAAAGAGGTCATTTCAAGTAGGTGACCAAGTGTTCCTACAAAACGAACCTTATAAGAAGACATATCTCAAAGAAAAAAGCTGCCAAAAACTAGCCCTGAAATTATATCGGCCTTATCAAGTAGTCCAACGTATAGGAGAAGTTGCTTACGAATTGGCCCTACCGACTACTTCAAAAACACACCCAGTCTTCCATGTATCCTGCCTCAAGAAAGTTGTGGGGAAAAATTTTAAGGTTCAAACCAGTCTACAAGAATTGGATGAGGAAGGTTCATTGTGGCTCGAACCTGAACAAGTCCTCGATACACGTGAAATACATCTCTGTAGCCACACACTCAAGGAAGTTCTCATCAAGTGAAAAGACACCTCTCTAGAAAATGCGACATGGGAATTAACCAATATTCTTCAGTAGTTTATGAAACTTTAGCCTTGAGGACAAGGTTAGTTTTGATGGGGGAGGGCATGTTAGGATCCAGACCTAACTCCCTTATTCATTTAATAGGTTGTGTTAGAGTCATATTTCATTAGTTGAGTCAATAGATCCCTTAAGTAGTTATCCGCATTAATAATAATTGTAAGTGGTTGATCCACATTATAGAAAATGGACCACAATTAGTTATAAATAGGCCATATTTAATAAATAAAGTGGTCAACCCGTGTTATGCAAGGGACCACTAATATTTAGAGATTTGGATGTCATAAATCTATAAATAGTCTTAGATAGAAAGAGAAGAGGTATCGACTCTTATTGTAATTGAGCTATGCTCTGTTGGAGGTTTACCCCTCGAAGATGCAATTGGAAAATGTATTCTACTTCTAAATAATAAAATATCATTGCAACTTGTCTCATTTTATGTAATATTTCTATGTTTCGAGCTATATCATTTTGTATTTTTGGTATTCTGGTTTTCTCACAAGTCAAGTGCATAATAGTGAATGTTGAGAGCAACACCAGCATTAAAGGCATCATACAAAATGAGCACTTCAGATTTGGTAGTATTAAAGTTGCAACTTAAGGAAATGCATGATAAGGGATACGTTAGGCCAAGTGTGTCACCTTGGGGTGTACTAGTATTGTTTGTGAAAAGGAGGGATGGTACTCTCAGGTTGTGTATTGATTACATGTAGTTGAAAAAGGTGTTGATTAAGAGTAGGTATCTTTTGTCGTAGATTAATGACTTGTTTGATCAGTTGAATGGAGCATTAATGTTCTCGAAGATTAATTTGAGATCAAGATATCATCATGTACACATCAAAGAAGATGACATCTATAAGACTACTTTCCGAACCAAGTATGGTCATTATGAGTTTTTTTTGGTTCCTTTCAGTTTGACTTGTTGGAAAGTGTAGAAAGAAAGACTTAATTTAAATTTAGCTTTAGTCAAATGGAGTAAATGCAATTTCCACATCAACATGACAACTTGGTGGCAATTAACTTGTGTGACATGGCCCTTGTCCACTAGTTATCTAAGTAAATTTGAGTTAGACACTTGGAGTTCAATGATGTATGTGTTGATTGCTAAATTTTAGCAATATAGTTTTGTTATTTTCAGTTGTACTCAGTTAAATGACCTCTAACTATTGGTAAATTTAGTTGAAGGTTAATTTTGTAGTGAGACAATAGTCTAACTTAGAGATCTGTCATTTAACTGATCAATCAGCCAAAAATAGCTCATGCATACATGGAATTCTAAATTCACAGCTCGAGCGAAGGAATTAAGGCTAATGTAAAATTATTTCTATACTAGTGGAGTGTACATAATTTTTCATAAAGGCAGTTGATCAATCCTTGGGAATTGTGTAAGGAAAAAGGGATCTTTCTATTGTTTAGGAGATGGAATTTGCTCAGAATTTTATAATGAAATAGGAGGTTGGAGGAGTCATAGTGTGGCTACATGTTGGCTAGATGGTATCATTCAGTAGAGAGAACTATTATTCTTTTTGGGTTGTGCTTAGAGATGGAGAAAGCAATTGTAATAGTTTATCTATTCAACTAAATAATTCAAAGAGAATTGAGGTGTTTTTCTTAGTTGGGATCCCCTAGAAATCACTGTTTGCTTTTTGTTTTGCTTGTTGCATATCTTTACATGGTTTTCTAAATTTGGATTTACATTTCACTAAATAGTAGAGTAGAATAGCGTCTCTTACTTTTCAGTTTGAAATCCTGAGAAGTTGCAATTTCTATCAAATTTCTACATGGTATGAGAGCCCTGAAATCACATTAGAACTAGTATTTCGAACTTATCCCTCAAGAATTTTGAATTTTATGCTTCAATGTAGCAATTTTTCTTCAAATTTGGGACAATGTATTTCAACGAACTAATGAGTTGTTAGGAGGTATAGTTATGGAGCCCTAGTTCAGGGAAGATTGAGAAGACCGTATGTGGGGACTTCTTAATGGAGCTAGAAGGCTGCTAGTGGGTAGATCTATGAGCCAATGTTTAGTGACACAAAAAGGAGATGTGATCATTGATATTGGTAGATTGAGGAGTAGATAGATTTCCCATAGGGAGATCGAGACTCAGAGGGAGTCTAATTTCAGAGGCAACATCCCTATGGAAGCTATTACCTCAAGATCTGGGGATATCAAACTCATTATTGCATTGGTTGCAGTAGTAGTGTTGAAGCAACAATAGAGTAGTGGTAGCAGTAGTATGAGTACATCATATTTTTCCATGCATGCAGCTATACCTCCAGGAGTGAGGTGGGGTGAAGTCGAGCTTTAACCCCAAAGTTGCTAACAATTTGGCAGGATCCATATGAGAGAAGTTGCAGTATACTTTCCTCATGGATCATTACCTTGAAACAAGGGCCCACAATGTTCAATAGTAGATGGGTTAGTGTGGATTCAGATGCCAAAGAGCATAGATGAGAGTTGATACCAATGCAGGAGGAACATTGCAGATTCAACATCAGTGCAGTCTTCCCATTAGATAGTTGCAAAGACATAGTTGATTCAATGTTTTTTTTTATGTTTCTCAGTTGCAGTTATTGTAGTAGCAACAACAACAGTGAGAGCTGAAGGGTTCGCTGCTACAATTCATTGTTGACAGTGGCAACCAAAAGAACCTGATTTCAGCAGAGGTCGTGAAGCGGTTGGGCCTACCGACTACACCACACCCACAGCCATACAGTATCGGGTGGCTTCATGAAGGACGAGATCTCAAAGTTCGCCAGCAGTGTCGCCTTCCCTACAGCATCAATCCATTCACAGACGAGGTATTGTGTGATGTTACACCTCTGGATGTTTGTGATGTATTATTAGGCCAACCATACTTGTGGAGGCGACATGCTGTGTATGAGTCAAGGCCTCGCGCTGTCATTATTTCTTTGAATAATTCT